>PVIR01041104.1:0-12944 GCA_004026965.1 Petromus typicus
CTGTTTCTCCTTTTTGGTCTGTTCCTTATACAGCAGCCACAGTGATCCTGTCAAAAATCTAAGTCAAACTGAGCCACTCTTCCACTCACAACCCTAAATGCATTCCTGCCTCACAAAGATCAAAAGCCGTACTTCTGACGATCATGGGTAACACCTTGAACTGGTCCCTCTTCGATTCTGCAACTTCTCCCACTCTTTGGGTCACTCCACTACAGTCACACTAACCTCTGTGTCACTCTGAAATCTGCCAGGCAGGACATCTCAGAGCCTCTGCGCTTCATTCTCTAGGCTCAGACCGCACTCACCCAGATAACCACAGCGAATCATTTAATCGGGCTGCATTTCTAATCAAATGTCTCATCGGAAAAGCACATCCTAGCCACCCTCCATAAACCCCTACCTCCTTGGTACTTCCTGTTCCTTACTGCTTTACTTTTCTCTTCAGACTTGATCAGTATCCAACATGCTGTGTACATTTGTCAAGTACTACTATATGCCATGGAAGAATGTGTACAGCATTCCAGTACAGAAATTTTTTTGTTTTGCTTTCTAGCCCTAAAACCCAAGAAAGCTTGGCATATAGGAAATATTCAGTGAAATATCTGTACAATGATTAGATAAATCAGAACAGGTTTGAAATAAATCAGACTATGAGAGAACAGAAAGTACTGATCTTAAATTCAAATATCTAAAAAAATAAAAATAGAAAAAGAATGTCAAATGTAAGTCCCAACTGGGCAACTTGGTAAGAACGTCTCAAAATAAAAAAAAAAAAATAGGAAAGGGACAAGGATGTAGCTCCGTGCGAAGGCCCTATATTTGATCTCCAGTTCCATGAAAACACAAAGAGAAACATACTTTTACAGATAATTTATAGATACTTATAGTAATCCCCACAGTAATCAGCCATGATGGAACAACCCCTGTAATCCCATCACTCAGGAGACAGAGGCAGGAAGATCACCATGAGTTCCAGGCCAGCTTGGGCTTCACGGTGAGTTCAAGGCCAGCCTGAATTACATAATAAGGCTCTGTCTCAAAAAAACAAAAAAAATGGGGGTTAGGGAATTATAGGGAGGACAGGGGTATAGGAAAAATGAAAATGAAGATACATCGTATGCAGACATAAATTCTCAAAGATGAATGTGATCACGGTGTATACCTAAAATGCACCAAGAAAACAATAAAGGGGGAAAAGAATCCCATAACTCTGAAACTGAAAATCTCACCATTTGTCCCAGGGAAATCATAATTTAGAGTCACAAAAATACTAGCACCAAAATGTTTATACCAATTTTAACTGGGGTGTGGTGGTGCACACCTATAATCCAGCATTCAAGAGGCTGAGACAGGTGAATCCCTTCAAACTCAAAGCTATTCTGGGCTACATAATAGTTGTAAATGTTGCTCGAATTACACAGTGAGACCATACCTCAAAAAAAGAAAAAGAAAGTGGGCCAGAGATGTAGCTCAGTGGCTCCACACCTCCCTGGCAAGCACAAGGTCCTGAATACCGTAAAAAAAGATTTAAATTAAAATGTATCTATAGTACATATATATCACACTACAGTCAAAAAATGTTACCATTGGGAGAAAATGAACCCAAATGTAGAGAGAATCTAATTTCTTTCCTTTTTTTGAGGGGGGACTGCTACTAAGGATGGGCCTTATATGTGCTAGACAAGCATATCACTGCAGTATACCCCACCTCTGCTTAATTTTTTATTTTGAGATAGAGCTTGCTAAATTGCTCATGCTGGGCTCCAACTTATAATCCTCCTACCTCAGCCTCCAGAGTAGCTGAGATTACAGGTGTGTGCTACTATAGCTAGCTCTATTATTTCTTAAAACAGCATGTCACTCTACAATTATCTTAATCTTTAAAATGTTTGGTGGTAAAATAAAAATATATTTTTTCCACACTTTAGAATGCTCCCAGTTTAGGAATGTCAGCTTCTATCAATAGGACTCTAGATAAGACAAAGGGTTTTTTGGAATTTCATGACATAGGATGTTTCCCAAGAAGCCAATTTGATCACAGTATCTGTATTAATGAACAAAAAACAACACAGACATATATGTTGTGGAGATCTTCCACTTTTAGATCCCCCCCGACCCCCCTGAGTCTTTCTGGCTTCCAGGCCTTGACTCTGCAGCTCACCCCACAGGAAAGGCATTCCTCTCCCACCGCCTGCTGCTCCCCAGCTCCAGCCATGCCCCACAAGCTCAGCTGCTATTTGGGTTGCAATCCTCAAAGAACTGCTCCCATAATCTCCACATCAGGAGGTTACTTTTATTTTTTTGCCTCTTAAATGATCACAACTGTAACTGAATAGCTACTGATGTAATGGCTTAATTAATATCAGTCTCCCTCATTAAATTATAAGCTCTGCCGTAACAAAAAGTACATGGCACGATCTTGAATATTTAATGAATATAGCCATTCAATTACATTGATGCAGAAAAGGAAGACTATAATCCTAGCACTCAAGAGACTGAGGCAGGAGGATCATCCTAAGTTTGAGACCAGCCTGTACTATATAGTGAGCTCAAGGCCAGCCTAAACTACAAAGTGAGACCCTGTCTCCAAAAAACCCAAAAAACTGGGCTAGGGATTTAGCTCAGTGGCTCCAGTGCCTGCCTCAATTCTCAACACAAAAAATAACAAAGAAGAAAGAAAAAGGACAGAAACAGCATGGAACTTTTCAAACGGTGCTTCATGCACAAGGTATGTATACTGCCAGTCCCCCCATTCCAATCAGTAGTCTGATCCATAAAAACACAGCTATGTTTGTGCATGTTCCTAAAGAGGGGTACAAACTTTACTGACTAGACAGGAAAGGTAACAGTGGTGAGTAAAGCGAGCTGGTTGGTTTGTGGGACCAAAAGCACAAGTGCTGTGATATATGACAAAAGAACACTCGTCCCTGCTGTCCACCCAACAGCAAGTCTCAGGGAGCGCAGGTGCCACTCACATCTTCCCACCCAACACTGCCAAGAAACACTGGGAATCCCTGAAGCCTGAAATCCAGGTGTGAGGAGAAATTTCCCATTTTTAAATTCTGTCAATTAATTCAGCTATTTTTTACCACCTGCAGGCCAATACAATCTATCTATAGGCCAAAAGGAGCCCACCAGCTTTCAGTTATTCTATAACACTCATTTTACTTGATGTGGGAGAAATCTGTATACAAAGCATAAGGTACAACAGAAAAAAGCACTTACGATAAAAAAACATTCTTGAACCATCTCAAGCTAATATTCTCTTCCATGTCCCAGCTCCAACACCTCCCAGCACCTATCTGTGTTTTTCTCTGTGCTTAGGCAAATCAGGGCAGAAGATTGAGAAGCCCTGAATCACGGTAAAGGGCAAGCATTTGAGTCTTACAGAACAAACCCAAAGTCCAGCTCTGTCGTCACTAAGTCTGCCAGAGCAGGTACTGAACTTCTTTACCCACCAGTTTCCTCCACTATACTGGATGATGGAAGCAACAGACTGTCTTACTGGACAGGTCCTTTTAGGAAAGAACTAAGATTATATTTCAAACATCCAATACCGCGTCAAGGATTTAGCTCAGTGATTCCAGCACTTGCATTGCAAGTGCAAACGCTTGGGTTCGATCTCCAGTAACCACATACAACAATGCTGGGCCCAGCAGCAATCAGTACCACATACCACAATGCTGGGTGTGGAGACTCACACTTGTAATCCCAGCACTTGGGAGGCAGAGGTAGGAGGACTGCTGAGTTCAGGACCAGCCTGAACTACAAAACGAGACCCCGTTTCTAAAAACTAAAAAAAAAAAAAAAATCCAATACAGAGTCTAACAGAGGATGAACTGAAAAAATGGATACTATAAAAATAGACATAAGACAGTAAAACTGATTGCTGCTCAGGGTATGAATCAAACCTGGCTCTAACTGTGGTTACGGACTGTGGCTGATTGGTAAAAAGTATGCCAACAGCTCTGGTAACAGTACACTTAATATCTTTTTTCTTAGAAGTTACATTTTTACTAGCAATGAGGAATGCCTATTTTGTTTTACATGCACAAAATAGATGACAACTTAAATACTGTAGTTATAAAAATTATCTTCAAAAAAAGAGGTTCCAGTTAACTGGACTGAACACAATACTATCTATAGAATTCTCAAGTCCCATTTCTTAATTCTCAAAAAGATTAATCCCTTCATTCCTGGGATGAGGCAACAGGTACAAATAAAAAAGTTGATCTGTTAATAAATTTAAATACCCAGGCATGGTGCCATATACCCATAATCCCAGCACTCAGCAGGCTGAGGTGGGAGGATCACCATGAATTTGAGATGAGCAGCTACAAAGTGAGTACAAGGCCAGCTTGAGCTACAAATTGAGATCCTACCTCAAAATGAGTAAATTTAAACATAAATTCCTTCAAATATAAATGTACCCACCTTCTTGTCCTGTTTGGCTGAGGTAACTGTTCAATGACCTGACTGATGGAACTACATGTATCCAAACGAGAAGAATCCACAGCATCTGAAAAAAAAATGACTAGATATTAGCGCAGGAGCCACTTACCACTAAACTCTAAGACAAACTCAGGAACACATATAATACCAACTTAAGCAGCCACATTACAACATCATGAACTTGCATGCTGACCAGGTACTGCCCCAAACCTGCTACATACATTCACCCCAGGGCTTTAATGGTCATATACCGTCTCTCCCATCCAATAGCACCTACAAAAATGCAAAAGGGATGGATGGCTTTAAATACTTCACTTGCCAGGCATGGTGTTGTATATCTGTAATCCCAGGGCACAGGACGCTGAGACAGAAGGAATGCTGTGAGTCGAGGTCAGCGTAGGCTACATAGTGAATTCAAGGCCAGCCTGAACTAAATAGTGAGACCCCGCCTCAAGAAACAAACAAAATTCAAAAAAACCTCACCTGCAGCCTTGTTTTCTTTCAAATGTTCACTGAACCCACTATTAAGATCTCCCTGTTCAGCTGTCTGTTCAGGATTGGACACAACATCCTAGAAAATACACATACATAATATGCACACAACATAAGAATCTTTCACAATAAAACACTTTTTTGTGATTGTGTGTATTTCATTGTCCCAACCAACTTTATCCAAAAGATAGTGATCTCTAACTTTTTATTTCTGCTGGTTGGTCTACATTAGAAAACTCAAATCTGCATGGTCATTTTCAAACAAGTTATCACTCACCAATACAGGATTCTCTTTGTGCATCTGCAGATTCGGAAGGTGTCGAGAAAGCACACTGAAGTGAGAGCCAGAATCATCTTCTAGAACCTGGCTTTCAGGCTGAGAATCTTCAATTATTAGGCAAGGAGTATCTTGCTGAGAGAAATCTGAATCCAACTGACTTCCAGTAGGGTCCATCTGCTCCCCTGGAACGGAATAACAAAAGATCGGCTCTGTGTAACCTACGAGCCTTCTACACGCAATCTGAGCCTAAATAATGGGACGGAAGTACAGGAGCTGAGAAGGGCCCAGTCCAGGGATCCTGCGATCCCAGCCTTCTCTCTGCATTCGCCGCGCGCACTTAGCTATCACACCTCCTGGCCCCTCCCCCGTTTCCTCGTTACTCGTAATGAACCCACCTACCCTTCCCCTCTGCTCCTTTCATTACCTTCTCCCCTCCTCCCTAGCCTTTTCTCCCCGCCCCTTTCTCCATCCCCCCCCAGCCAACTCTCCCCGCGTCTCCGCCGTCCCCCTACAGGCTGTTTCGGCTCTCCGCTCGAGGAAGCCCCTGGGCCCCTCAGGCTTCCTGAAGACCACAGGCTCCCAGCCCGGCCTCCCCACCCCCGCCAGGCCTGCAGCCCCTTCCCCGGCCCCGCCGCCATGCTTGCCACCCCGCCCCCTCCGGGCCGCCGTCCCTTCGGACCATAGACCCACGCCTCCGGAGCCTGCTGCGCTCCCATTTCCCCTGGCTATACCAGGCATCCCGGCGGGGGGTCCCTCACGCCTGAGCTAGAGGTCTCCGCGCAGTCCCCAGGTCCCTCCAGCTCGATCCTCGGGTCGCCACTGTCACCGCCGCCGCCACCGGCCGCGAGCTCCCCCTTTTCCCGTCGCGTCATTCAATATCAGCTCACTCATTCGCTACTGCTGCCCGCCACTCAAAAATCCCTGTGAATGATAGGTGGCTAAGGCGGGAGCCCTGCCCCTCGCAAGAAAAAGGAACTCGGCGGCGCGTTTCCATGGCAGCATGAACCGTGCAGGCCCTCCTCCTAGTACAGCCAGGGAATGACAGGATCCATGAACCTTAGGGACCTTGAGAGGGCACGAGATGTATCTCCTGCCTCCAGGCTGGCTGTATTTACCAGCACTCAGATATCTGAGACTCTGCCTGCTATCGTCCATTCGCCTAAGGCCCCTTCCTTCCTTCTTTCTCCGTGGAGGAGTTTATCGGCTTTCTGATAAAAGGGCAAAGAAAAGGAGAATTCAGGAGAGCTGAGGAGCTCAGAGCTGGCGAAATGAAAGAAAGAGGAAAATTCTTGGAGGTTTACCAGGATTGGTCGGGATCCCTTCTGTGAACCTCTTTTTGAGTTTAAGAGGTCTGAACCTTCTCGCCTTACACCTCCGCCAGTTGTTTGTTGTTTGTTGTTGGTTGGGGTTTTGTTCAGTTATTGTTTACATTGTCTGAGGTCCCAGTGAGCCATGCTTCTTCCCACTTCCCTTTCCAGCATGGAATTTCCAGTTTCACAATTATCGTTGTCTTTTATTTTCTGATTGCTGGCTGGAGACCACAGTCCCAGATGGGGTTTGCACTTCACATTGAAAGAACTGAGCACTGTGACAGCGGTGAGAAGAGCAGTCGCCCTTCTAACTCATGGCCTCAAAGCCCTGAGATTCAATTATCCTAATTATGGTGCCAGGGTCTGCTAGAGGGTGTGGCGGCTGTGACAACTATTAATGAACTAGGCCCAGTGAGACTTGTGTTTTTTGTTGTTATTGTTGATGTTTTTGTTGTTTTGATTTAAATGGAGGTTGGAACTAAGAGAAAATTGTAGCCAGAGCAGCTGTCAGTGAGAAAAACACTGAACACAATGCCCAACAGACATGTAGTAGGCATTCAGCCATTTGATATGTAGTTCTCTGTCTAACCCAGGCTCACAGTCATGTAGGCACAGATCCACCATGATTCTCCACTTATTTAAATACCCAATCCTACACTTGAAATAAGCTGCACCGAAGTCAAGCTTCCTACCAATCTTCTCCCTATTTGATACCTCACATAATTTCCAACCCAAAATTAGAGCATATTGTCTGAGTATATGTCATCACTTATGAGAAGAGAAGCATGGACTTGAAAGTAAAATCAAAATCTAGAATCTATTATTGCTATGTCAAAAATATGATTTTTAAGTCTCTGGAATGTTTTGTTGATGAAACAAACCACACAGAGACATATCTCACCTCTTTAGGAAAAGGCAAAAGATTTGTACGATATGAAGAGAAACCAGAGTATCATATCTTATCTCTTAGAGTCATCTATAATTGACTCCTGTATTTCTCCACTCCTGATATTGCAGAAGACCAAGGACCAAACAAATGTCATCCTGAAAGGACAGGTCAGGTTCGTCTTAACTGTATTTGAGGTTAAAGTGAATTAATTTGCCAGATTTTGGTGGGTACAAACAACCAGGCCCTGCTATGAGCAAACTGGGACCTGGGTTCCCATAAAAATCCCCCAAACTAACCATCTTTTGGCTCTTCTTCTCCACAGTACCACTGCATTGCTCCATCCCTGAGTGAGATGTAAATAAATAAGCCTTCCTGATAATTTGACAATGATATACATTTGTCAAAGGTCATAAGACTATAAAAAAGATAAACCTCAAAAACATGACTGAAGATAGATAAATAAATGATCTTAAACTATTCTCATTACTAAATAAGTCAAGAATTTAAAAACAGGACCAGAGATTTAGCCCGGTGGTTCCAGCACCTGCCTTACAAGCATAAGGGCCCAGGTTCAATCCCTGGTAACTACTACTACAATGCCTAGCCTGGTGGTTCACGCCCTGTAATCCCAGCACTTGGGAGGCAGAGGCAGGAGGATTGCTGGGAGTTAGAGGCTGCCCTTTAGCTCAGGGCCAGCCTGAACTACGAAGCAAGACCCTATCTCAGAAAAACAAACAAACAAATAGAATTTTAAAACAACAATGACAGCTAGGCCTAGTGGTTCATGCCTGTGATCCCAGCACTCAGGAAGCTAAAGCAGAAAGATTACTTCAATTTCAAAGGCTGCATAGCAAGATTCTGTCTCAAGAATCCAAAAAACTAAAAAAGAAACAAAGAAAAAAAGAGAGAGAGAGAAAGAAAAGGTTAAAGAAAGGAAAAGAGAGAGACGAGAGAAAAAAGACAAAAAAAGATTTTTGTATCAATCTCCAGTGCCACATACCAAAAAAAAAAAAAAAAAAGCCACAAGGAGGGGCTTCAAATGTAGTTTAATGGTAGTAGCAACATTTGCCTAGTAGCCCTGAAGTCCTGAGTTTTATCCAATTTGTGCACCACAAAAGCAAGAAACAAAAATGGTCATAATGGTAACATTTTTGTTATATAGATTTTACTATAAGAAGAACAATTTTTCAACATGACTAAACTTTAAAGATGTCTATCTAGAATTTTTCTTGTTTTGTTTGAGACAGGGTCTCACTATATAGTTCAGGCTGGTCTTGAACTCACATCCATCCTCTTGCCTCAGCCTCCTGAGTATTGGGATTACATGTGTGGGCCACCACACCTGACCTAGAATTGCTAATGACCAGAATTCCAAGTGACCTAATGATTGCAATAAATGACAAAGCCAATGGAGAATTTTAGCGGAGAAAGATTGTAAGTCAGCAACAGGCAAGAGAAGTACTTAGAAATACTCTGCTTTTATTGCCAGGTACATTATACAAATCTACTTCATAATTTGTACGCTTATTTTTTTTTACTTTATGAGTGTTGCACATATCAATCAAAATGATTAAAACTAAATATCATTGGGCCGGGGATATAGCTCAGTGGTTCTGGCGCCTGTCTTGCAAGCGCAAAGGCCCGGGTTCGATTCCCGGTAACCACATAACAATACTAGGCGTGCAGACTCACCTCAGCAGCAATCATTACCACATACCACGGTGCAGGGCGTGGTGGCTCACACCTGTAATCCCAGCACTCGGGAGGCAGAGGCAGGAGGATTGCTGTGATGTGAGTTTGAGGATGAGCTCAGGGCCAGCCTGAACTACAAAAGCGAGACCCTGTCTCAAAAAACCTAAAAAAAAAAACCCTAAATATCATTGCCAAACGTGGTGGTACACAGCTACTGAGGAAGCTGAAGCAGGAGGATTGCAATTTAAAGAGCAGCTTGCATAATGTAGTGATATTCTGTCTCAAAATTTAAAAATAGAAACAAGTTCTGGTGACATAGGCCAGTAGTCCCAGTGCTCAAGGAGCCTGAGGCGAAAGGATCCAAAGTTCAAGCCCAGTGCAGCTGATTTAGTGAAACTCTGTCTAAAAACCAGGGTGGGCGCCCTTTGTGTATATAGCTCAGTGCAGAGATCTTAGGTTCAATCCCAGTACTGAAAAAAATAGATGAATAAATAAATGGGCTGGAGATGCAACTCAGAGCCTGCCTAGTTACTTGCTAAAATTCAATGTGATAAAAAAATGGTTTTATATGGTTTCAGAGTATTTTCCTAAAATGTGTTCCATAAAGAGAAAAGTGATGAATTTGTAGCAAAGAAATTCAGTATTAGGACCAGAGATTTAGCTCAAGTGGTACGTGCCTACCTTTGTAGCACAAGGGCCCGAGTTTGATCCCCGGTAGCACAAGGGGCCTGAGAGAGAGAGAGAGAGAAAATCTCAGAATTTATCAGGCTAAGGCAAGAGGATGGCTTGAGCTCAGACCTCAGACTGAGGCAGAAGGATTATTTAAGGCCAACTCTAAAAGAAATATTGAGGAACTGTTCCAGAATTGAAAAGATTATAGACACAAGACCATGAAATGTCAAATAAGAAATTTATCTGACAGGCAGGGCGTATAGCTCAGTGGTATCACATCTGCCTGGCAAGTACAAGGACCTGATTTTATTTCCCCCTAAGGGGTGGGGGGGAGACATAGTTTTCCTCCTTCTATAAGTGACTCTGATGGGAGTACTGGTGATGTGTAAATACGGTCTGTGGATTATAAAACAGAATCAAGTCAATATTATTTTCTTGATCTTGATACTATGTCATAGTTATATAAAAAACAGAAAAAGGGAGAGACACTGAGTTACTCAGGATTGGAACTACTACTGAGGAAAACTATGGGAAAGGTCAAACTGCCCCAACACATCATCAAGCTAAGGATAAGAGAACAACCTCTAGGCCTGAGACATGGCCACTACCGTCCTCCGTGCTACCAACTAAGCTACGAAGAACTCACAAAAGACTATTTTATACTCTTTGAGAACTGCCAGGAACAGGGGGCAGGATAGTAGAAAGTGAGAAAAAGTTGGTCTTACAGTTAAAAAAAAAAACCTCACCTACTCCTAAACTCTTAAGTCCTAGTGGAAAATGGGGGATTTTATGTTTAGATGCCCCCCAAGCTCATGCGGGCTCGGGTGGGGCTTGTTCAGAGGTGGCTGGATCTGGAGTATGTGTTTGGTTCCTGGTGCAATGCGAGGCCTGAGGGCACTAGCACTATGGTGTGAGCGCCACCCAACATCTCTAGGTAGTCTGGGTAAGACAAGGGGCAGAAAGACCTGCCAAGGCCCCCTGTTGCTTTGCTACTGTCTGTCTGCCACGCAGTGTGGCCCCTCTGCCACTCTGCCACTCTGCCTCTGAGCAGCCGATTATGGACTCTTCAAACTCTGAGCCAAATCCATTTTTCCACCTTCAACTTTGGGTGTCAGGTATTTTGTCTCAGCAAGGAGAACATGACGACACTTCTGTGGACAGACATTGCTACTGTGTCCTCGTGGCTGAGCCAGGAAGTGTTCTCAACGCTCATCTCCTGAGGAGAAGCTCTGGGTGCCCGGAGCTTCGCCATTCTATCCTTCCTGTCACTTCCTCCAACTCTCTGCTGAGGTGGATTAGGTAGAGCTGGGTCTCAGAGGTTGATCTCGGCCATCCAGACTGGTGTGCTCACCTGTCACGGGCACAGTGAGCTCACAGGTGGCCCTGTCACAAATCTCGGGCCCAAAGTCAGAAAACCTCCATCCCTGACTGCAGATTCCTCCGCAAACACAAGTTTGCTGTTCATTTCAACTCACTTGCACGCAAAGCACTTTTGTGATCATGCTGGTGAGAGAGGAAAGGAAAAGATACAAAGAAGAGTAAGATTGAATTCCTGCCACCAAAGAATTTAATATAGAGATTATATATATATATATATATATATATATACAAATTATCATCCAAGATACAATAAAAGTACTGCAGAAATTTTAAAGTCAGAAGAGAATTTTAGTGGTGGTGTCATGAATATATGTTGAGTACTTACTGTTCCCCCTTCTATGTATTCCTGCTCCCTTGACACCCAGCTCTTTGCTATAAATACCATATATATGCCAGTGACTTTCAACTTTCCATCCTCAGCCCACACACTTCTCTCCTAAGTCCCAGCATTGATATACAGTTGCCTCTTCGGTATCTCCACTTAGGTTCAACTGACATCTCAAACTCAATACACTTAAATTGATTTTTTTTTGAGTCAGGGTCTCTGTAGTTCAGACTGGCCTTAAACTCACATGTAGCCCGGGCAGTGCTCAAATTAGTGGTGACCCTTCTGCCTTTGCCTCCTGAATGCTAGGATCACAGGTATACACCACCACACCCAGCCAAATCCATCTTTTCTATCAAATCTGCTCCACCTACAGCCTCCTATATCTCAATTGATGGCAACTTCATCCTTCCAACTGCTTATAATGATAAGGTCTGAGGGGGGGATGTAGCTCAGTGTGGGAGCTCTTGTGTAGCCCTAAGTTCAGTTCCCTGCAAAACAAACAAAACAATCCTTCCCACATCAGGGTCAGCACTTGATTGCTGAGCAGAAGGTGTGATAAACACTTGATTTCCTCTCTCTCTCTCTCTCTCTTTTTTTTTTTTTTTTTTGAGACATGGTCTCACTTTTGTAGTTCAGGCTGGCTCTGAGCTCAGCCTTAAACTCACAGCAATCCTCCTGCCTCTGCCTCCCAGGTGCTGGGATTACAAGCATGAGCCAACACACCTGGAACTATGGTATGTGGTTCTGATTGCTGGTGGCCGTGAGTCTCCATGCCCAGCATTGTTGTATGTGGTTACCAAGGATCAAAGCTGGGCCCTGGCACTTGTAAGACAGGCGCTGGAAAACACAGAGCTAAGTCCCTGGCCCTGATTTCCTCTCTTTTTATTTGCTAGTTTCCAAAATAATGAGTTGGTTTTTCCAGTGTATTCTGAAAATGACCAATGACATTGTCGTTTTTTAGTATAATTATGCACTTGTGCATTTATTTTATGGATGTTTTTAGTAAGAGATATCTTAGACCGAGTCTCACTATACGGTCCAGGCTGCCCTTGAACTTTCGTTGATCCTCCTGCTTCAGCCATCAGCTTGGTATTTGGTATTGCTTGTTATCGAAACTCCTGCTGTTTTTCATTCTGAAATGCAGCGTCCTGTCTTCCAACTGAGGCATATCTTCAGTTAGCTCCAGAGTCCTGCTTTGATTGTAGTAGTCCCTTCTTTACTCTTTGCTCTCCCTTCTTGCGCTTCTTTGCTCTCTGGTTTGAGAAGACAAGAACCTAACTTGGATAATTCCTGGTCTAAACCCAGAACAGGGTGCTCCTTTGAAGAGTCTTGCTTTTGTTTTGGTAAAAAATGGTATTTAGAGAGCCCAACCTTGCAGGCTTGAATGTTTATATGTTGGTCACTAGCTAGCTTTTTGCAGTTAAACTGCAGGATTTCAGTGATTTTATC
>PVIR01041105.1:0-12935 GCA_004026965.1 Petromus typicus
CCTGATCTTTGACAAAGGAACCAAAAGTACTTGCTAGAGAAAAGATAGCCTTTTTTTTTTTTTTTTTTTTTTTTTTTTGAGACAGGGTTTCGCTTTGTGGTTCAGTCTGGCCCTGAGCTCAGCCCCAAACTCACATCATAGCAATCCTCCTGCCTCTGCCTCCCGAGTGCTGGGATTACAGGTGTGAGCCACCACGTCCGGCACTGTGGTATGTGGTACTGATTGCTGTGGGCATGAGTCTCCACACCCAGTATTGTATGTCGTTACTGGGGAATCGAACCCGGGTCCTTGCGCTTGTAAGACAGGCGCCAGAACCACTGAGCTAACTTCACAGCCCAAAAGATAGCCTTTTTAATATATGGTGTTGGGAAAACTGGCTCTGCACATGCAGAAGAATAAATCTAGATCCATATCACTCACTATTCAATAAACTAAAAAATATTTCAAAAATCTGTGTTGTAAAACATAAACACTTACTCTACTGGAAGAAAAGATATGACTGCTGGAGTCATAGATGTAGGTAAAGACTTTCTGAAAAGAACCTAAATTGTACTAAGAAACAACATTAAGACTCAATAAACGGGATCCTATTAAGTTAAAAAGTTTTTGCACAGCAAAGGAAACAATTAATAAGAGTCAAGAGAGAACCCACAGAATAGGAAAAAAAAAACCTGCCAACTACACCTTCAGACAAAGGTTAATAAAATATTCATATAATATTTTATTAATATAAATATTAATAAAATGAGCCATTGAAATGAATAGAGAAAGAAATGAATCCTCAAATGAAATGTTACAAATGTCAAAAACACACACATGCAAAGTATAATGACACCAAGATTCCACCTTCCTACATAACAAATGGTCATCATCAAGAAATCAAGTAGGGGCCAGGTATTTAGTTTAAGAGGTACCACACCTATCTTTGAAGCACAAGGACCTGAGGGAGTTTGATCCCCGGTGCCGCAAAAAAACAAAAAACAAAAAAATCAAGTAGTAACAAAGCTTGGCAAGACTACAGGACAAAAGGAAACTCTTCTACATTGATGTTGAGAATGTAAATTGGTACAACCACTATGGAAATCAGTATGGAGATTCCTTAAAAAGCTAAAACTAGAAATTTCATTCGACCCAGGTATTCTCCTTCTAGATCTCTTCCCAAAAGAGTTAAAAAGCACCATATTACAATGATATACATACCCATTAATGTTTATAGTAGCACAATTCACAAGTTAAGTCATGGAAGCAATTTTGATACCCAAGATATAAAAACAAAGAAAATGGTATGTGTACATGATGGAGTGCTACTCTGCTAAAAAGAAGGATACACTTGAGTCATTTGCAGAAAAATGGATGTACTGTAAATCGATAATTTCAAGTAAAATAAACTGGACACAAAGCTTAAAAATGATATAGTTTCTCTTATATGTGAAGTCCAAAGAATAAATAAATCAAAGACAATATGAAAGAGAGAGACAGATCTTTGGCAAACAGAAAGGAGTAAGTGATGCTGGGAAGAGGGAGGCAGGGAAAGGGATGTAAAAAGAATCAAGATATATCACATATGTGTACCACCTACCCCCAGAGGATGTATTCATTGTGTACCTCAAACATTCACAATAAGAAATATATCTCTCTTCAGAGTATAATTTATCTCAGAGAGATGGTTATAGACCATGGCTTTGGAGAAAGATTGAAACTAATAGCTAAAGCTTGATTTGAATTTACATCATCTGAGTTAAGAGCATCTATACTTGAAATCTAGAAATACACTGACCATTTATAATTGAAAATAAATTTGATTTATATGGAATAAATGCAAGTGAGAGATAATGTTCTGACACATAAGCAGATAAGTGGGACCAGAGAACTTTGCCACGAGTCCCAGCTAGTCAGTCTCACTAGTAGTTATATAATCATGACCATTCTATTCATGTTTTTGAGTCTTTTCCCACAAATGTAATGGATTATCCTGTGACCCAGAAGAGAAGGCCAAAACAGAATTTATGTATTAAACTCATCCATAGATACATTAGCATTGCATGGGATAATGCAATGAAAAGACCAAGGAGAAAGTTTAGTACATAGAAAGCACCTAATAACATTAGTTGTTGCTTCTGCTGTTAAATATACACAAACATTAAAATTTGGTTTTGTTCTAAGAGGAGCTACTTACTAAAAGTGGAAATCAAACAGCATTATTCAGTTATGACTCTGTAGCAACATCAAGTACAGCAAATCGCTAAAGAAATAAATGCTTTTGCTCAGACTCTCACCCTGGGACTCAGAATACTGGTGTCTCTTTCTCATACTAGGAAAATATTCACATATAACTCCATTGTTTTTCCTTTTTTTTCTTTCCTATGGTCAAGTATTTTTGAAATTCCTAAAATATTTCTTCTAGGAGTCTGTGATATAAAGGAAAGAACATTAAATTAAGAATAAGAAGCAAGCCATATTTTGCTAGTTCTATGACCTTGGAAAAGTGAATGCCCTTGAATTTCAGGTTCCTTACATATACGTAATAATTAGATATGGTCATTTTGTTAGATTATTCAACATGACTACACTATTGTTAGAAATCTAAGATATTTGATCTAAAATTTTCATATCTGGTAGAACAACCTGTACAAAATGACTTCTGGTTCCTTGCAGGAACTATACAGTGATCATATTATACTTTGCATTTAAAATAGCTCAAGCATTTAATTACCTCTTTTCAAGAATAATTTTAATATTTCTACAGAAATACACTAAGTATAATGAGAAAAAGAGATTTTTAAAGCAATCATTAGTTGATACAAAGTTATAATTCAAAGAGAATACTTAATATGTTCTTTGGATGGTTTTGCTTTAAAGGAATATTCTTTATCTAAAAGTGGACCACATGCCATGGAATGTAGTTTCCATGGTAACCACCACATTTAAAAAATATGCACAGCAGTACAGATATACTGTAATGTATAATATTTCTACAAATGGATCATTCTTAAAGAAATTATTTTGTTTCAGCCTGTATTTGTGCTTCTAAAACATAATTTTTCCATGAAATGGAATAAAAGGAATTATTTATAGTAGTTTAATCATATGTATAACTGCTCCTTTGTGTTTATAAGCCAAAAATTATTACAGAACTATAATGGAAAAAGAAAACCAATGCCCTAGAAAAAATGTAAGCTTTACTTGAAATGATATTTTTTATATTTTAGCAAAATTAAGCATATGAAAATTAGGAATCTTACAATTATTCATTTTTATAACAATATATAAATAATATAAACATATTATCAAAGTCATATGTAATACTACTGATACCTACATTCATATACCACAAAATATGCAGAAGGTTTTTGATCCCTCTCTATTTGGAAATTATGACTTGGTATCAGAGAAACACAGTATTTCCCCACAGGTTTTTTAAAAGGCCTAGTTTGAAAAACCTCTATTTATATTTTAAGTGTATACAGAAAATTCTTGGGTTTTTTTCTTTTAAATACTGTATGGATAACATAAAAAATAACATTAAAGAAAATAAATAAAAATTATGTGTGATTTTCCAGAAGTCTGTCCAAAAAGTCTTTTTTTTTTTTTTACAAAATAAAAAGAAAATGTTCAAAGTTTTTCCCACCAGCTTTCTACTGTCTGACATTAAATTTAGTACACTCGAGCAAAACCTATGTAAAACTTAGAACACACTTAATTCCACTCTATTCTCCCTCTAAAACAAACAACTGGGTCCATCAGGGCAAAGGTGCCACAGTGTGATGTGTATACAGCTGGAACACCAAGCAAACACTCTGAAGTGACTGTGTGTGCCACTAGGGAGAGGCAAGGAACAAAAGGCAGGGTGGCATTCACAGAAATAACCTCATCAGGTTGTGGGAAAATATAGTTCACATGCTTTGGTTTTTCTTTCTAGGCAATCAGTTCAGTTTGACTCAAAGAAATAAAAACCTTTACTACTTCAGAACAAAGTGAATGATATTAATGAATAAATATTGATGATGAATACTATTCTGGTTATACAGATAAGGTATGAGCCATTTTAGCACAAGTACAAAAATCTTTTATCCTGGAAAGAATAGGTTTTTTCAGTGTTTATTTTGAGAACAAAAGACTCTGGTGTAAGAGAACAAGATATCTTGAAATTAGGATTAGTGCACTACCTTTTAAATTACTTCTTAGGGTTCCAGATTCCAGGCACAATGATAAAAGGGTAGTACTAGAATTTAGCAGATGTATTCCTTAAATGTACATTTTCATTATTTATACCATCTATAAAATTAGATCTCAAAAAGCATTTTTTCTAGTGTTGAGGATGGAACCCAAGGCCTGCCACACGAGAGGCAAGTGCTCTACTATTCAGCTACACCCTGAACCCAAGCTTTGTTTTTTAATTTTATTTGGTTTGTCTTTTGATTTTGGTGTTCTCAATAAATTTTAAATAAAATTGTGGCATATTAATGTAAAGTTTGATAATACATTTTTTGAAAATCCTTAATCCATCTTTAGTTTTTCCTATCAGATTTTATTTACATATGTAAATAAAAGAGGATATCATGAGTTACGGTCATTGTCCTTTATTTTTGGTCCCACATAACAAATTTCTCTCAGAACTGTAAGCTAAAGAAAAGCTTACAATTTCTTTTACTAGGTTAATAGAATCACACAAGTCATCATTTTGTCCTCTTTCCCAAGGCTCATAGACAAGCTCAGAGGTAAAATTTGCACCTGAGTATAGCATTTTTGTCAATATCAGTTTTCTAATATGGCTAATATCTATTTCTTAATTACTTCATTCAGTATAATATAAATACTTATATTTAAGTGCATGTTTATTTTAAAAAGCTGTTTAAAATCCTTGCTGCCAACAGTAGGCACATAATGAAATTAAGGTAAAATGTTTTCAATAGAAAAAACAAAGACCATATACATAGGTATAACAATTATGTTCAGACAATACACATTGTTAAATTTGCCCTTTGAGTTATCAGTCTTTGAATCATAATAGCAAAATTTAATCTGTGTCATCCGAACACCCAGTTTATATAAAAAGATTTGTGTCTTCTGTTCATATTGGGAAATTCACAGAAATACAGTCATGTTATTAAAATTAATTATTAAATTATAAATATTTTTGGAAGGTCTTTTTAAAATAGACTACAAATTCAGAACAAATAATATGCGCAGCCTCATAATGTGAATCAACATAGCAAAATCAAGATGATCTATCCACTTCCTGTGTAAAAACTGTTTAATCATGATTAGAATCATGATTCTCATCTTAAGGAATCAAGACATTAAAAGCCAAGGTTATGGAAGATTTAACATATTTTTAGAAATCATCGATAATCTCCAAGGATGCTATATTTAATTTGTATGATGCTGAGGGTGGTTCCCAGGGGGTGCTGGTTCTCTTATTCCCTGATCTGTGTGTACTGCAACAGGTCACAGAGCTATGCTAAGATGGTGGCATCACCTCTGAGTAGATCACAAAGGTTCTATATAAACGCCTAACAGCACTGATATACACCACTGATTTAGGTAACAAACACAAAAGATTAAGCAACTTGTAACTGGGTCATGAAAGGACAACTCAGTGATCCAAGGAATCACTTTAAAAAAAATTCTAATTCAGAAGGATAAAGTGCAGACATCCTTTTATTATATTATAGTACAGAAGTAAAACACAAGTTATATATAGACCTTCCATGTTAAGGGTATCTAAGATGATTTTCATAAATTTTCTTTTAAAAATTTCACACTACAAATGTCATTGAATGAGATAAATTATTTTCCAATATAATTTCAATAAGGTAGTACTGGTAAGTAAGAAATATTTGACAGTGAGGTTATGCATTTCTTTATGTCTTGATTTCTGCTGACTTGGAAGGCTTTATATAAACATTATATTAGTAGGTGCCAAACTAGACATCTTCTATGAGGGTGATGAAATATGATTTGCATTTTTACTAATTATAATTATCAAAATATATATTCTCCCACTGAAAACCAAAGTATAATGACAAAAATATAATACACATATAGAATGAATTAACTACTTGCACCAAATAAAGTGAAGAAAATGGTTAACTGTCCTTAGATGCATTACAACGCCTTACAATTATTCTATAAAAGAGGAATTAATCAGGAGAAAAACTAACTTGCAATAACTCAAGAGCATAATCACCAAAAGGGATTTGCTAACTGATAGGATTCACCCTAAGGCAGGTAACTACTGTATATAATATCATCATACAATATACTACTGATTTAGAAGAAGCCAAAAATAGGTATTTGGAACATTATTCTCATTTAAGACCCTGATTAAAGAGAAGCAACAAACAAAGCCATGGAATCCATAACAGATACTGCACTGGCCCTCCTTCGGTTAAGTATTTCAAATAGTCCTTTTTACAAAATGGCCTCCACTGCCTAACTGGAACAACCAAACATGAATTAAAATCCTCTCTGGAACTAAATTAAAAAAGACAACGCAACATTTACGACTGATGTGTTTGCTCTGCATCAAACAAGACAGTGATTTTTTTTTTAAATGTTCTATTTTGGAAAACATGCCCAGTTAGCTCTTTGGAAATCTGTGAATGCAATCCAGTACATAGGAGCTGGTATGAATTAGATTATACAGATCCCAAGATGAAAAGATATAATTTGAAAATTCAGGACTAACTGGAAGGAAATTTTTAATTAATATCCTCAGTGAACAACCAAAGATTAGTAAAAATTATTAACATTTGGTATACATAAGACTTTTAAAAAATATAATTCATTGATAAAATCTTAAAAAATAACTTCTTTAAGAGAACAGTTAGGTACAAGATATGCAAAATTATTTTCCTTTTCACTAAGAATACATTTAGAATAAGTTTGTATTACTTACTGGCATCCCCAAGACAGAAATTCCAATTAGTAAAACGCTCCAAGAAAAACACAAAATACAAGAAATATCCTATTTTTCAATATTTCAAAAGGTCATACGGTTCATATTCAGTATTTCAATGAGAAGAAATTCAATTAATAACTGTGTAATACCATATTAATTACATGTAATAATTCTAAAATTTTCCTTTTGTTATGATTGGATGAACCGCACCCTACATGGCAGATACGGCATATGCAAAATCACAAAGATTTCCCCTAAATTTGGTCTCCGTTTGCGTCAGTTTTCCACCATAGCACTCAAATAGGAGAAAGAAATGTAAATCAATGTATTTTGTTGTATCCATCATTTTATTGTATTATGCAAACAGATTCTCTCCTGACTCAGACCCAATATCCCCCCTTATCATGGGAAGACAATGGTAGGGTTTAACATCATGTCTGAAGAAGAATATTAAGTTTGAACATATTCTTAACAATTGAGTGGCTGAAAATCAAAAGATTAGCATTTATTGTTTAACAGCTATAATCAGGTTGATGGCAAGAGTACAATACACAATGATTTAACTAGAACCACTTGACTCTTCTGGTACCATGGCTACTACAATGATTACCTTTTTAGTAAGCAGACCATCACAAAGCAAAATGAAAATAGCTTTCTAATATATACACAAGACTGACAAAAAAACCTGTGCTGAAAATATTCATAATGTATCTGTTATTCTCTGAAAGTAAGACAATCCAAGGTCAGATGAAAAATAACCAATTACTCCTATTCTTTGCCTTATGGCCTCCCGCTCTCCACCCAAAAAATTAACATCTTATTTAATGAGCAGTATCTTTATGTTTAGATAATTACAAGATTGTTTAAAAATATACTGCAAGATTTATTTTGTTGTTTGAAAATTATTTCATAAGGAAGATAACTAGGGGAAGAAGCTTATCTGTGGTGTTGTTAGTATGGTTAGATTTCAATGGGAAAAGAGGTGTGGGAGGTATGTAGACATAGCACATGATATGGTTTTATTAGAAAACAAAATTATCTTTTTAGTATTATCAATTCCTCCAAATTTTTCTTTAATAAAATTTCACAGCAATCTCCTCAAGAGGATACACTAAAGGCCCTGGATTATATATACCCTAAAGAATGTATTGTGTCACAAAGATACATACCCAATAAGATTTTTTTTCATCTGAAATTTATAAAGATAATTTTCCATGCTGACAGTGCACATTTCATCCATAAGTTTGAAGAGTCAAATGCTACCACAGCTGGGGGTTATTTTGCCAAATGGCTTCCAACAGGGACTACAGAGATGGAGGCTAGGAGGCATGTGTATATGCATGCAGGAAAAAGCGACAGACCTGATGGGAAATAGCCCTTCTCTGGAGTCATTTTTATCAATTACCATCTGAGTGATCTAATCAAACATAGTCTCAAGAAAAAAAGCAACACTAGGAAGGAAAAGCAAATATTAAAATAGCTGCTTTATTACCTACAGAGATTAAAACAAAAAGCAAGGAGTGAGGCTGATATATTTCTTAGGGATTTTCTGAGGCTAAGGGGAGGGGTAAGGGGCAGATACCTTAAAAAAAATCATGAAAGGAACTGAGACAAGATTATAAAAAAGGGGCCAAGTTATAGCGCGCCATGGGATTTTTAATCTGGCTACCTGTGGTTTCTGTAGTTAAAGCCTTATTCATCCCCAAAACAGGAGGGGGGGTAGAGAAAACAAAAAAATCACATTTATATGTCAGTTTTGCAAATGATCAAACAGCGTGCATCAACAAGAATAAAAAGAAAACATTAAGCGCTGATGACTTTTAAAATTAGATACCCGTTTATCAAATATTATTGATAATTACCTGTGCATCTCGTTTCTTGAACTCTTGAATTTGATTTTCGTGCTCCATATTGGCAGCGCGAAGCTGTTTCTCCAGGTTTTCAATTTCCCGTTCATGGTCTCGGACTAGGCTATCCTTCTCTGCGTTATGCTGCTGTAATAGGTGCGTCTTCTCCTGTTCATGCTCCAGCTTCAGCTCTACTATCTGATTGGACAATGAGGAGGACAGTTCATCAACAGAACATCCTTGTCGTCATGACAACTCATGTACAGCTTAATTTTTCTCTAATTTGCCCAAGTTGAAAATTTTATTTTTGCGTCATTATTACCTCACCCTTCAAATACCTTCCTTTGGTGGGGGGGATTTTATGCACACCTCTTAATATTCAAGACATTTTGGTCATATTCAGGAAATTCTTTTGCAATCTGTTGACACAAATGCCTGAACATTGAAAAAAAAAGTATGTCGAATGCTAGGTATTTCCTCGCCCAGAATTCGAGTACTACTGATCAGCAATGGTTGTAAATGGTTAATAGTCAGTACGCTTTGCTTTTTGCTTATATATACACATGTAAAAAGCAGCAATTAAATCGGTCACTTTTCTTCATGATTTTCAAATAAAAGATCTGAGCTAAATACGCATCTGGATTATTGTATATACAGTTGTCTTTTTAAAAATAAAACGATAAATTTCAAAGCTCTATTATCTCGTTGTCAGCTACGGTATACCAACATAAACAGATGTTATGTCTTCCAGAAGAGCACCTGCTGTGCTGCAAGCCTGCGCCATGATTTCATAAAAAGCATTCTATTCTCAGGATCCTTTCCCAGTCCACTCCACACTGGAGACTGTGACCTTGGCCAGTCTTAGCCTCTCCCTGCTAGACTGAATGGCAGCCCGAGACCAAGGGCCTGGTTGCCGCAGCTTTGATACTAATCCTCCCAGACTGTGCACAATGGCACCCTACCTGGCCTGCAAACTATAGCCAGCCAGGCTGTCTTTGAAGCAGGTGATGAATAGGGGACTGCAGGAAGCCAGCTTCCCCAGTGAACTCCAGGCCACACAGCTGCTAAGAACAGTCACTTGAATTTTTCTTCAGTTTTGGTGGATTTCAGGGGGAAAACTGCTGTTATCTAGAATATGTTGTGTTATTTTCGGCGTGAGAATCCATCTTCAAAAAAGCTAACAGTAGGAGCCTGCTCCAAATCGATCTTGTTTCGTGCAATGAATCACCAGACTACCTTATCTTAAAGCTATAGCATTCATTTATCCAGGCATGCACACTGCACTACACTTCAGAAGTTATTTTTCTCTGAAATTTGAAATTCTCACTCCCTAATTGCAAACCAAGAATGAAAACAAAATTAAAACTACTTTAAAAGAAGTTTCAAAAATGTTCTCTTACTGTGACATTTGTTAGAGTTGGAAAATCGACAGATTTCTAACTAATCATAAATTCATTATGCTATTTAGAAGAAAGGAAAATAAGCTAACTCTTGAACATACACACTTAGTAAAACAGTAACAAATAATATTAAAAATTCTTCATTTTTTTATTTAAGATCAAAACTGTATTTTAGGGAATTAATTTAAAATATAGGGGGTTTTCTCATATTTTTCTTTGTTGGCCAAATACTGAAAAATTAGTACAGAACATTTCTCGTAATATATGCTAAAGTTTTCCTTATTTAAAATAAATGTGCAATTTTGTTCTGAGTCACACAAATGCAGTGTTAATCCCATGACAGGAAAGAAATTAAAATTTTGTTATTATAGCATTTTTTTCAGGCAGCCAAGTATATGAATTACTGAGTTAGAATATTTTTTGTTCCTACACACATTTTTATTTCTATTTATTGCAATATTATTAAGCATCATCATAATAAAATTGTAAACTTTAGTCAAAATCACTTGAAAAAAAGGAGGTAGTAGAAAGTTCTACTGGGACAGTATGACTTGAAATTGATAGCAAAACATGTTATAAGTAACCAAACGACCTTTACCTGGAAGAGAATTACAGAATCAGCCCCGCCCCAAAATAAGCAGATGTCTCAAATCATTAGGACTGGTGCTACCTAGTTTTAGCATCTAGTAAAAAACACTCTATTGTAGCTCTCTGAGTAATTGCCCCTAATCACATTTGTTTACAAAATGAAGCAGTAATAATAGAATTTCAGTTACAGACAAATATTTGTAAGATATTCTTACTTTGTTATTTTTCCAGGACCTATTACCCAGTAATCCTACTTAAACCTCAAAATAAATATCTGAAGCCTTTTTCAGAGAAATAGCTGAGACTTATCTGCTTAGTCCAACATTAATAACTTCTAGATGCTATGAGATCTTTCTGGTCAGAGACTGGATGTCAGCATCCTTTGGCAGGGATGTCACCTCTAGATAAATAGTAGAGCCCCCAAAAAAGGCTTGAATGTTTAGGGAATATCCTGATTGATAGTATTCATAATCACAAAGGCCATCATAGGCTTAGGTTAAAAATCAGTTTCATTGGTCCCCAGGATCCCTCTACATAAGCGAACCTTAAAAGAATCCTTCAGGGTTTCCAGTTTGGTTCTTTACAGGGCATCTTGAAGTAAATATGAAGCACATCTTTTGGACTTCTTTAACCTGGATACTTTGGATTGACCAGCAATACCATCTAATCAAGTTAATGGTGACCGAAACAGTAAAATGAGGAAAATATGAAGTTGTAAAAGTATACAGCATCCACAAGGATAAATAAAGAATAGATCAATTAACTTCTAAATCAAGTGGGGTCTGCATCTTGTACAAAGGGAAATAGGAGGGATTGCCACAAAGACTAGTTCAAGGGAAGCTGGTGATGCAGGACAAAAATCTCCTAATCCTAAAGCACTGAGCCATGAGCCAGGTGGTAATACAGAGTATGTGCCCACTCTCCACAAATTGAAGCACATTTTGGTGTCTTCCAGGGACAACGGAAGCAATTACTATCCATGTGCTTGCACCTGACAATCATTTCATGGCTTGGTAATGGAAGTTGAAAGACAAAACAGCTTTACTGCCTAGAAACAACTTCATCCACATGAAATGGCCATATTTTTCCTTGCAGATCAAAACAGGAGATAGTAAGTCTTATTCTACCTACTGTGCTACTCCCTGACACACTCTGAAACTGGAGTTCAAGAGTGAAGTTTTGAATTCTGAGTCCCTGAAAACACAGCTCTCCATCACAGGCAAACTCATTTTCCAGCCTAATGACGATATACTCATTCTAGCTGAGGTTTCACTAAGCGCTCAAGGGCTGCAGCATGTTCAAACCTTGAGAACAGCCAACACAGAGCTGTGAGATTTCTAAGTCTCTGGAAGTCTTGGAATCTATATTTTAAATTCCAGTAACTTTTTCAATAGTGCTAGCTCTCGTGTAAGTAGTTTTTAATAATCATACACAGACAAAGGGAAGAGAAAGTTACTGCTCCTCAGCAAAATTTCTCTTTAACTCACCTCAATGCTAAGAACTCCAATATGAGATACACAAATTACAGATGTAACAGAATGCACCATGACACAATAAAAAGGAAGAATTATGGTACAAAATATAATAGAACTTTGGGTTGTGAATAACTTGTTCTGTAAGTATTCAGCAACATGTGCAAATATTTCTAGTAATTCTAATTTGATAAACGAGCAATGTCTAGTCATACAAGTCATGGTGCCAAATGTCACACGAGCACAACCAAGTCAACTAGTTCTCCTCATTCCCTCTCATGCAGGATTGTGGGTGATTATCTGCCAATAGCAAGAGGTTATGGGGGAGATCGTGTCTGCAGAGGAGGAGAAGTAAAAGGTAGAGGAATCCTTCAATCCATATGAGATTAGAAAGACTCATAAAATATGGGAAATTGCAAATTCTGCAAATTATTCCACCCAAATAAGGCTATAGAAGTACAAGCAATAAAATCTGCTGGATGACAAAGCAATGTTACATTTTCATGAAATTCTTAAAAGAAGGCAAAAGTAGGGGACAATGTTGAGATTGTAACAAAAAAGTAAGGAAACAAATTTTATATATATGGGGGGGTGGTAGGGTGGGTGGGGCTATGGGAAAAAATGAGAATTAAGTTGTGTCTTATACTGGTACAAATCCCCATTATGGAGTGCAATCATGATGTGTATATTTAATGTACCAATAAAGATAATTAAAAAAAAAAAA
>PVIR01041106.1:0-12954 GCA_004026965.1 Petromus typicus
AAAAAGATGGTTGTAGTCTGACACCCATGCAAATGTTCAGTTAGTACTTGTGGCTTCTAGGGATTGGTGCTGCCCCGTAGTGCATTCTGTTTAATTACACCTCTCAGCCTAGGGGTTGAAACGTGAGAAAATGATGCTACTATTTCTTCCCCTTCTGATGTGGATGCTTTTTAAAATATTATCTGTCTGACCTGTTTTATTTTTACATATAGTATTTCTTGTCCAATATTTCAATACATCACTTAAAGTCTGACCTGGAAAAAATATTAAAGTGCATGCCTCAAATGGGATGGGGAAGAGCACCAGCTATGACTAATGTCTTCAATTTATAGTATATCCAATTTGAAGATGACTATCCTTTTTCATAAAGTTGCATAACTGCTAGCAAAAACATTTTCAGCCCCAGGATATGTTTTTGGAAGATTTTAGCCCTTTGTTATACTAGAGAAAATGTAAAAACCAAAGGCACAACTCTTCTTGATATACATCTTATCCTACACAGAGAGGGGACTCAAAAATATATCAAATTGAATGTCTTCTTATGATTTCTGAGGGTGGGCATAAAGATTGGCCCATTCTCCAAAAAATAGTTTGTTGTTATTCTGGATAATGTTTGAGGACTGTGTAGAGATTGGCAGTGCTGAGAATGATTAAAGAAAATGAGTAAGAGATGATGTCATGATTTCTACCTCTACCTGTTCTACACGAAATAAAACAAACAGGACTGTACACTGCCCACTTCCTAGTATTTGTTGTTACAGCCCTCTGCAGGTAGAATCATAGTGAATCATGTTCCAAATGCATCACGGGCCCCAGAACTCCAGTTAACTGGTTGGCTACAGGCATATAAAGAAGTTAAGGCCAAGAGGTGGCTAGCAGGTTACACTGACGTTTTCACTGTCCAGTAATCTTTCCTTCCCTCAGAATTGAGAGTGCAAAATCTAGGCCAGGACCAGGATGTCATAGGATTCTGATCTTAGAATTAATTGAACACAATCTCTTTAAAATACATAAAAATAAAACTCCTTAAAATTCACAAACAGTAACATCAACAGTCTAGAGGAAAAGTTCAAACTCTTAGTTGCGTAACAATTCCATTTTTACAGGTATAAAGAAAGAGAGTTACACAGTGCCTGACAATACACATTTGTAATCCCAGCAGCAGAGGAGACTGAGGCAGAAAGATTGTGAGGTAAGGCCAAACTGGATAGCACAACCAGACCCTGTCTGAGAAAAGCAACAACTAAAAGCAATAATATATAACCCTGTTGTCCATATGAAGCTAATAAAAACTGGGCCTTTTTTTTTTTTTAGTTTTTTGAGACAAGGTCTCACTTTGTAGTTCAGGCTGGCCCTGAACTCACTATGAGGCCCAGGCAAGCCTCAAACTCACGGCAATCCTCCTGCCTCTATCGCTGAGTGCTGGAATTATAGACGTGAGCCACCATGCTCGGTTTATAAAAACTGTTTTTAAATTTAAACTCTTCCTTTATTTCTTCCTTTGAGAATTTGTTTCACTGCTTATGTAGATGTGAGAATTAAGATTTATAAAATAGCGTTTTGAATCAATCATCAGAAGCAAGGAATTGTTTTCAAGAATGGGAATAAATTCTGACATTTTAGTTATAAGTTCAGTGGAAAATTTGGTAGTACAATGCAAGTCTGAAAATGATAGTGTCATTATACATTAATGATCATAAAAGAAAACAGTTTTGAGAGTAGTGTTAAATACAGAGAAAACTTATGGAACTGATATCTCCAAATGAACCAAGAGTGTTCCTCATAATTTACTTGATTAAAAATTTTTAAAAAACATTAAAACAGTGGAAAAATACAGGGAGATAGATGTTTTAATGATCTTATATAAATATAAACCAGATTTTTTTTTTAGAAATTCAAAATACTCTCATCATTTATAATATCAAAAAACAGGAAGCAACCTAAATGTTCAAAATGAAAATTGGCCAGTAAAGTACAGTACATTTAATTGGTGGATTAGGCAGTTATTTAAAATTATAGATACAAACACCACAAACTGAAAATTGCAATATATGGTTCAACTTCATACTGTATTATCATTGGCCAATTTACAAAACAAATCCATTTCTGGAATGAAAGTTGCAAATCCTATCTTCAAAATGTGCCTTAAGCTTCCAAATGGAATCTAACTTTTTGAAAATTATTAGAAATAATGACTTGAAAACCACATTTGAACACTGAGATTCCAAAATAATCAAGTCCCAAGGGAGGTTTTCATTTTTTTTAAGAAAATGAACGTAGTTCTGACTGTTCTATGTTGAGCCAGAGATACTGTCATTGTGTCTGGTTTTTTTTTTTTTTAATGTCTTTGAAATTAAGTGCCATGTTCATTTTTTAATTATCCAAAGGCCAGCTTAAAGTAAAACATTCATAATTTAATAAGTAAATTTGCTTCTACCCTGTGCTAGGAATGAC
This sequence comes from Petromus typicus, assembly GCA_004026965.1. Taxonomy (NCBI): domain Eukaryota; kingdom Metazoa; phylum Chordata; class Mammalia; order Rodentia; family Petromuridae; genus Petromus; species Petromus typicus. The sequence continues at coordinate 2,455 of PVIR01041106.1, forward strand.
ATTTAAATTGCTTCGTGCTCTGTGATTACTCAGAGATAATTAGTCCTCTAAATATTACTGTAATGAAAACCATGGGTTTAATTAATCACACAAATTCAAACCAAACAATCCTAACTGAGTATTTCAGTCCAGTATCAAATTTGTTTAAAGGTTGGGAGAATTTACAAAACTGTTTAGGACCAGCCGGGTTATGAAAATGTGAAGTTTAGTGTATTCTCCGGAACTTTGTAACGGCAATCCGAGGAGAGACAAGTTGAACTACATGGGTCTGAGGAAAAAACGGACTTCACTTTTGTTGTGGAATTGTTTTTGTTAGATTTGTTTGTGGATCAGTTTGTCTGGCTTGTGGTGAGGCCTTTTGGTCTTCTATGATAAACTTGTTAAACTACAGAAAAATGAACTACGTTAAGAGAGTGTGTGTATACATGTGTGTGTAGGTGCCTGTATCATCTATATCATTTGTATGAAGCATAGTGCTTGGTACACAAATAAAAGGTTGATATGTAATATTTGAGTTGATTGGACAGGTGTATTGAAAACACAAATCCTAATAAAATGCCCTAAGAAAGGAGCTTTTGGGAACCTTTACCTTGGCTCATTCTGTTGTCTGTGACAGGATAAAAATATAGGAGGTATGTTAAACATTCCAAGAACTGTAATGTTGGTGGTACTAGTCAAGGACATCAGGGTGCTACATTAGCTTAGACTTAGAACGATAAGTTAAAGTTTATCTGTTGATTTTTTTTACAGCCATAACTAAATGATTCTGCATTTCAGTATTTTGAAACAATCAATTTCACAGGTACTGGGTGGCTGACTGCTTTTGTGGCAACTTGCATTCACTGGAGAATTTGTATAAACTGAGCTTAACCTGATAATTTCTTTGGATGCATAGAAATTTCTAAGATTGCTGTATCCTTATTTGTCCATTTTTCATTTCTGTTTTCTGTGCTTTTGAGATCATATCTAAAAAAATAATTGTCAAATTCCATGTTGTAACAGTTATGCCCTATGTTTGCTGTAGAGTTTAACAGCTTTATATTTCAAAGTTTAGATATTTAAATCATTTTGAATTAATTTTTTTTCCTGTACCAAGGAATGAATTCAGGACCCTGCATACATGTCCAGCCTTTTGAGTTAATTTTTAAATATGGCATAAAACAAGAGTTCTAAGATTATTTTCAGTTTGAAATTATTTATTACATATTTTATATATAGCCTTAACAATATTATCATTCAAAGAGGAAGAAATTACCCTAATTTTTGTTAGGATAACAATAAAACTAATATAGTAATTGATTGTTTAATAGCAAAGACAGTGAGAAGTCTTTGTGTATATTTGTTTCGAACATGACCTTTGCAGCCAGATCAACGTGAGTTCAAATCAAATAGCTTCACTTATTGTGGATATTTTGAGCAAGTTTCTGTTTTTTCCAAGCCCATACTTCCCCAGTTGTAAGAGAGAAAACTGGACTTTTTTCTTTACAGGGATTTTAGAGCAGCCTCACCAGTTTGTGGAAGGTTTAATTAAAATAACGGAACCATAATCTCTGCAACACAATACATCCTAAATGATATATTGGTCAATATTATTATCAAACACTGATTTATTCAAGAATTTTTGTCCCTTCTCCTGATTACCCCAAGTCTTAGTATTAAGAGAGGAAAGAGTAAGGGGTTGGCGAGAAAAGTAAAGAAGGAAAAGAAAAAATTTGATGGTAAAAACAAGAAAATAGAAACAAAACTTATGTATATAGGGACTGAGGGTGATAGGGAGGGCAGGGGAATGAGAAAAAATGAGAGTCAAGATGTGATACAGACACAGGTACAAATTCTCAGTGTTTTATGTGATCATGATGCGCGTCTAAAATGTACCAGTAAACCCAGGAAAGGGAAAAGAGAGAAGAAAGAGTGATCTTTGAGAACCTGATCATTTCGCTTGTGCTAGATGTCACAGTAAGCATTTTTATGGAAATGTCTCCCAGAAAGTCTCTGTTTAGATGTCCTCAATGTGGAAATCAGACCGAAACGTCCACCAGGCTGTGAGGTCTGTAATCTCATGACGCACTGGCCTGATGGATCTGTGTGGGAACCTGTATCAGCTTGTATCTGCTCCTATTCTGAAAACACCAGTCCATTCTTTGCATTCCTTCCCACTTCCTACAGCCTCAGGGGCACCGGTGGTGGAGCGGCCTTGCAATGCTTGGCCAAGAAACAGGCAGACGGACAAGCAGACTTTTCTGGATTTGAGCGGAACGAGAGTCACTGACACAATGCTGGGAAATAGTGGAGCTGATTTACTCCAATTAAAGGACCTGAAAAGATTATTGCCTTATGTCCTCTAGATCTTGTAGCCATTCAAATTCCTGTTCTTTCGAGGGCCTGCTTCTTCCAGCTTTTCCTCATTTCCTTCCACCATTTCCTGCTTTCCTTCCACCCTTTTTGGGGGACCTAAGGTTGCAGATAGACCTGTTTGTACCTCAAGAGCCTGAGTGGATTGAGCATTTTCCAGTTTGTATCCTCACCAGCAGTGTACTTTCTACCCTCCACTGACCTCACAGGCTCCTTGGGAACAGGACCTTCTACGTTATCCTGTTAGTGCCCTCATTGACACGTTGCTTTATCCGGAGCAGAAATAAGTCATCATCTTTTGTGATAGGAAGTTCTAAGTTTAGCTCTTTGCAGGGTATGATACTTGAATTTGTTAGAGCACTGAACAAATCATTTCAAAGGGTTTGACTCTTGGAAATCACCCAACCCCAGATTCTCCATATCCTGTACATACAACCCTTTCCAAACTCACTCAGAAGTTAACAAAAGAACCGACTGGGCAGTGGAAAGCTTGTAAAGTTCTCTCTTTTAAATTAGTACCCAGTTGCAATACATGATGAACACACTATATATTCATTGTTCCTGGACTATAGCTTTCCATAGCTTTTGTTCTTTTACAGGAGGGCCTGATCAATTGTTCTTTTTGTCTTTTTCTTTTTTGTATCAGGAATCAAACTCAGGACTCTGCATTTGTCAGGCAGGTGTGGCACCACAGAGCTAAATCCCCATCCCTTAACTGTTCTGTCCTTTCCAAACAGCTAGTCAAAGCAGAATGAAACTTTTCTTCCATGTTAGTCCTTCTCTTCAACCTAAATCATGTTTTTTTTCATGAGACCTAATAAAATATTGAGCCTCAACTTGCTTCAAGTGGGTACTGAACATCTCGAATGAAAGATGTCACTTGACTTAGCCAGGGGCATGTGCTACTTGGGGCATATCCTCCCCTGACTACTGAACACATGTGTTCTATAGACTCATCTGCTCATTAGTTTATTATTCATTTAACAAGTATTTATTGAGAACCATATTGCCTTTGCACACAGCACAAGGCACTAGAATGTCATGGTGGGAAAAACTGGAAAGGGTCCCCTTCTCATGGAGCCAGTGGTCCAGTCAAAGAAAAAGACCATAATCTGTTATTAAAGCTGAAAAAGGAAATGTCAGTGTCATGAGAGACTAACTAGAAAGGTGACAGCTCCTAGCTGGAGTGGTCAAGGAATCCATATGCAAAAGGGGTGTGGTAAGCCAATCCATAGATACTATTCAGATAATGGCTTCCTTTAGGATATTTTGGTCTCCTTTGCTTTATTTATCTACAAAATGGAGGTGTTATACTAAGTGATTTCTGCCTCTCATATGGGTTTTTAATGTTATTCTTCTTACTAGCAGCTTTATTGAGGCTATAATTTACATACCATAAAATGCACCCATCATAAGTGTGTAATTATGCGCCTTTCAATATATTTACAAAATCGCGCAGTTGTCACTGCAGTATGATCCTAGAAAATTTCTGTCATCCCCAAAAGAAATCTTGTGCCTATCCAACCATTTCCCTTTTACACTTCCAGCCCTAGGATGTTGTTAACATTTCCGCCGTCTCTTTTGGCTTCATTTCCTATATATTTCATATAAACAGAATTCTATCATATTCTTTTGTGCTTATATTTTTCATGGAATATGATGTAGTATTTAGATTTATTCACATTGTAAGGATCAACCTGGTCAAAGCATGTATCAATACTTTAATTCTTTTTTATTGGTAAATAACATTCCCTTGTTCCATTTCCTTAATCCACTCACCATTAATGGAAATATGTGTTATTTCTGCTTTTTTTTTTTTGCCATTCTGAATAATGCTTCTATGAATATTCAAGCATTCAGATCTCTTCTAGGACATTTGTTTTCATTTCTCCTTGATAGACACCTAGGAAAGGAATCCCTGGGTCATGTGGTAATTTTCTATTTAACATCTTTAGAAATTACCAAACCGTTTTCCAAAGTGGCTGCACCATTTTCAGTGGATGAGGGGCCCAACTTCTCCATACACTCCCGAACACTCGCTATTGACTATATCTGATTGCAGTTGTTAAGGTGGATGTGAGGTGCTATCAGCTGTGGTCTTGATTTGCATGTTCCTTAGTGGTGATTGAGCATCTTGTCATGTTTTGCTTGTGCATATTCTCTGGAGAAATATCTATGCAAATCCATTTTTAAATTTTCCTATTTGTGTTTTTATTATTGAGTTGTAAGACTGCTTTATACAGAGTGTGTAGAATGTCCTTATTGGGTGGTATAGTCTGCAAATACTTCACCCAGTTCTGAGTGGCTTTTCCCTTTGTTCTCCCATGCTGAGAATTGAACTGAGAGCCTCACACATGCAGGTAAATGCTCCACCTGGTCCACACCACCCCACACCTCACTTCCTTGATGGTGTCTTTGGAAGTGCCTTTGTTTTTACACTACTGGAGATTGAACCCAGGGCTTGAGCATGCGAGGCAGGTGCTCTACCACTAAGCTGCATCCCTGTCCTCTCTACTTTTTTGTGTGACACAGTCTCACTAAACTGCCTATGCTGCCCTCAACCTTGTGATCTTCCTGCCTCAGGCTCCCAAGTGACTAGGATTGTTAGCTTGTGCCACTATGTCCAAGGAGATGTTATAAAGTCCAATGTATTACTTTTTCTTTTTGTTGCTTGCTTAATCCAAGATCACCAAAATTTAATCCTGTGTCTTCTTTTAAGGTTGATTACATATATATATATATATATATATATATATATATATATATATATATACATGATTTTTAAATCCATTTTGTACATCATATAGAGATTTTTTTTTAACATGTGCATACTTAACTGTCTCAGTACATTTTGTTGAAAAGTTTATTCTTTTTCTACTGATTTATTTTCTTGTTGCTGTTGTTTAAAAAAGAAAGTAGGGCCAGGGATTTAGCTCAGTGGTTCCAGCATCTGCCTTGCAAGCACAAGGTCCTGAGTTTCATCCCCAGTACTACATACCACAGTGCCAGGCATGGTGGCTCATACTTGTAATTCTAGCACTTGGGAGGCAGAGACAGGAGGATTGCTTTGAGTTTAAGGCTAGCCTGAGCTACATAGTGAGTTCAGGGCCAGCCTGAACTACACAGCGAGACCTTGTCACAAAAAAAAGAAGACACCTATGAATGGAATTGGTAGGACATTTAGCATATTTATGTTAATGCCTTTTTAAAGGTGTCAGATTGTGTTCTTAAGTGGCTTAACCTCTTACATTGCTATCAATAATGGAGAGTTTGTCCTTCTCAGTATTAATATTACCCGCATTTAAAAAAATTATGGTCATCTCAGTTGATGCAAAATGGTATTTTCTTGTGGTTTTAATCTGTATATAATTGACTCATGTTGGATATCCTTTGATGTCCTTATTATCTATTTGTATATTTTCCATGGTGAAATGTCTATTTTTTCCAACATTTTTGGATGGGTTGTTCGTCTAATTGAGTTGTAATGGTTCTTTGTATATATTAGGCTGAAGTCCCTCATCAGATAAAGAGTTTAGGGAATATTTTGTTCTCTGTCTATTGCTTGGTTTTTCTTTTTATTACTGTAATAGTGTCTTTTGAGGTCCACCAGGGATTTTTATGTAGGTTGTGTGGAATGTGTAATTACATTTCTCTGCACTTTTTAGGTTAAACAGAGACAAAAATATTAGTGTTTTTTTTTAACTATTAATAAGATTCATTCATAAACAGTCTGGACTTAAGAATGAGTTAATTTCCTTTCTGGTCACAGAAGATTGATGGTCCCTCAGTTTGGTATTCATGATGTGGAAGACAGGCAAAGTATCACATGCGGGTAGGAAGGCTGAATTCTTGGCATGTAGTAGAAATTCAATGAATATTTATTAAATTAGTAAATTATTAAAATCAATAGTTTTCATTTTTCTCTTTTATAGTTTAAATATTTTATATTTTCTAAAATATTCCTTACTTCTAGATCTTCCTAGTTTAGTCACTTCATATGAACACAATGTTTCTGATAAAATGTACAGGTAAAACTCTACATAGCAGGCTTGTGCAATAGACATGATCTGAGGAACAAAGAAGAGTAATTCTTGTTTTCGGGTATCTGAACACCTTATTATCCTTAATAGAGCCTAACTGCACATTTTTAAAAGTACCATTGCAGTCAAAACCATCTTTAGAAATAAAAACCAAGTTGGAAGTCTGATTTTTCCTGATTTCAAAATGTATCGCAAAGCTTCAGTAATCCAAACACTATTGTAGTTTCATATAACAGACTATGTAAACAAGTGAGACACAGCAAAGAACCCAGAAATCAACTTTATATGTACAGTCAAGTGACTACCACAAAGATCCCAAGGGTACACAACGGGGGAGGACAGTTTCTTCAACAGATGGAGCTGGATAACTGGGTGTCCACATGAAGAAGAACAGGCTGGACTCTGACCCTACACTGTGTACAAAAACCAACTCAAAATGGGCTAAAGACCTAAACTGTAAGTCTTAAACCTACAAAAATTAGAGGAAAACATAAGCAAGAATCTTTATGATAATGAATTTGAGAATTACTTTTTAAAATATGACTTCCAAAACAGAGGTAATAAGAGCAAAATCAAATGACAGTAGTGCGAATTTAGAAACTTTTGTGCATCCAAGGAAATAATTCATAGAGTAAAGAGGCAGCCTACAGACTGTGAGAAAAATGTTTGGAGACATTTTGGTAAGGACACAGGGAAACTGGGACCCTATAACTATTTATGGGAATATGAAATGTTGCAACCATTATGGAAAGCAGCATAAAGTTTCTTCAAAAAATGAGAAATAGAATTATCATATGATCCAGCTATCTCACCTCTGGATATATACCCAAAAGAATTGAAAGCAGAATCTCAAAGAGATATTTGCACATTTATATTTACTGTGGCATTTTTCACAATAGTCAAGAAATGGAAGCAACTTGAATGTCCACTAATGAGTGAACATATAAAGAAAATGTAGTACATACATATAGTGGAATCTTAGTCTTCAAAAGAAGGAAATCTTGTCACATGGCACAATGTAGATAAAGCTCAAGGGCATTGTGCGAAATGAGTATGAACTTCCTCATTAAAAATGCACTATATGACACTCTAACTCCTTTCACAGAGGTATGTAAAAAAATCAAACTTTAGAAAGGATTGTGGTGGCTGCCCGGTCCTGGAATGGGGCAGGTAATGGAAAGTAGTTGGTCAACGAATGCAAAGTTTTAATTTTGCAAGATGAAAATATTTTAGAGATCTGTTCCACTACACTGAAAAATGGTTAAGATGGGAAAAAAAATTAATCTCAGGAAATTAGATTTTCCAAGAAGCAAACATCTTTAAATATTCTTATTGAAGGAACCAATGCATAAATCCTGACTGTACCCTTAGAATTGTTTCCAGGTGAAATGAATAACAGAAATAAATGTCCTAAAAGCTTGGGGAGACTAATGTACCAAGCCTGATGTGATATAATCAGAAGTAGCTATTATGCATAGTTAATGCTTTATTAAGGTAGGGAATAAACAATTTAAACTCATAATATTAGACCACCTTAATCTAATTGTATCTATATACACAATAGCAAATTGCTTCCATTTTTACACATAGACATAATAAAAATGTTGGAAAATCAATCTTTGGTCTCAACTAAGATGTTTTTCTGTAGAAAGATTTAGAAGGAAGTTGAGAGCTTCACAGAGTTGGAAAGAGGAGCTCCTTCAATATTTAGTAACTACATTTCAGCATTTGGATCATTTGCAGCTTTCTTTACCTCCTCAATTTAATTGCAAACACCTTCAACAGAGTGATAGCAAACTAATTAGCAATTCCATTTCCTTAAAAAAATACTTCTAATCAAGGAAGATAATCATTTTTGATTAAACAACAAGCAGAGTTATCAAATGCAAATTTGCCATTGATTACAGAAAAAAAATGGTGTGTGCTTTCCCTTTTAATAACAGTAAGCATTATTTCTTTTCCACTCAGTTATATTTAGTTTCTCAGGTTAATTTAGGCTGATCCATCACTTTTGGATGGTGTACTCACTAGAAATGTCTACATTATTTCCCAGAAGAATAATTTCAGTACAAGTAAAATATCCATATGCAAAGTATGCATATGATAAAAAGAAATCTGGCAGTTGAGCAAATATTTTAATAATGTGGGTGTTACTGTCCTCCTGTAATTCAGTCTTTCAAATCTGTTAGGAAATAATAAGGCCATGTGGGATATTTAGACCTGAAATGTACAAAGCTGCCAGTGTAGGGTGACTTTTGTGTAACAGGCATCTACTGTGTCCCAAAGACCAGTCCTGGTAAACTGACAGTGGACACAGAGAAAGTTCCTGTCCTTGGGAGTGTCCAAGCTCATCCGGGAGATGGGTGAGTTAATAGACAATTGCAAGGCATTATGACCTGTGCTACCAACAGAGCATGAGCAGGACAGACATAAAACGGTTTTGACACATGAGGAGTTAGGGAGCCAAGAAGCAGGCACAGCATGGGGACTAACGAGTTGGGGGACAGATCCACATGGCAGAGCTCCAGATGTGCCAAGGAACATCTTTGGAGAGACCTGCAAGGAGTTCACCTGGGTGGGATAACAGTGAGAACAGAAAAATCTGGAGTGAAGAAGAACTATTGTATGAAGAACACTGTGCCCCTTCTGAAGAAATCTCTGTTCTGTTCTAAACACATAGATCTCCTGTGAGGTCTATTTTAATGATAACAGGAAAATTTGAATTTACTTTTCTCTCCCATATGCGCTGTATTGCAAACTGGATCCTCCCTGGTTCAGAAAACGTGGTGCAAACGCAAGACATGAAGCCAGTTATATTCTTCATCTGCGCTGTACTGTGTTTTCATATGAATAAACAAGGGAAGGTAGAAGAATGATGACAGCAGCGCGTTCAGCTTGGGAGCCCTACGCTGTCGTTTCCTTCTGTCATTACTAGGAGAAAAGACAAATAACAGCATTAACTATTTATGTTTCTTCTCAACAGGAGTAGGACCGAAAGCACAGTAAGTTCCCTCAGATGATGGTAGGACACTTTTCTACTTTGAAAATAAAATGAAACAAACAAAGAATCCCTACCTTAAATTATCAATAAGCAGCTAATTTCTTGGGAAAACACAAATTCTAGTCCCAGTGATCAGAATGCATTGTCAAAACAACACGACTGTTGGAGGCAACAAAATGGTGAGGCCATTGATTTGGGAAACCATGGGGTTTGTTGGTAAAGAACTGTGGCATTTGTGTCAAATACACCTAGATTTAAATTCTGATTCCGCCACTTACTGTCACTCCTGCCTCTTGGTCCTCACGCCTGGTTTCCCCGGTGCTGCTGCTGAATGAGAAGCTGTCTTTGCGTCAGATCCCACAGACGCGGGGCTTTAAAAAGGCAACTGTTGACACGGATCGTCTGATTATATAGAGAGGAATAAATAAGCAGTCGATTCATCCAAAATAATTATTAGGGAAGTTCAGATCCCTGTGGCCCCAGTATTCTGAGAACGAAGACGGGGAAAACGTTCTGCCAGAGTCCTCCACGCAGATAGCCCAGTGAGTAAATGGACGGTAGACAGCTGGGTGGACAGATAAGTATCTACTGAATCAGTGTTGTACCCATGTACTAAATGCCTGCTGTGTCCAACGGAGCACAAGAAACACCTAATAGATAAACACTGGTATTGCTCCAAGCGGGGCTGTCAGTTTGGCTTTTTCAGAGACTAAGCAAAGTATTCACTGTTCTGTTTGGATGAAGAGATGATTCCTTTTGGCCAGAGGGATGAAAAATAGTTGCGTGGGGGAGGTAAATCTGAGGCGGTTTTAGGGGAGGATCGAAATGATTTTGATAAGTAAAGAGTAGGAGGACATTTCAAAGGAAGGAAGGAGAACGAGGATTGAAAACGTATGGGGTTCAAATCCGGGTCTGCCATTTTCTAGCTCCGTAATAAATTTTTCATATGTTAAAATGAGATAATAGTTCCTATCTTACACTATTTTTTAGTTAATTCAGTGTGAAGTGCTTAATGCAACACTTGGGGGCATAGTGCTAATAAATTGCAACTAGTACTACAATTATCCAAAGCCTGTGGGGCAGGAAAGTATATAGTGTAGGCTGGTG
>PVIR01041107.1:0-12928 GCA_004026965.1 Petromus typicus
TGACGTGCGCAGCTCACTCGCACCTGCAGGAGGCAAAGTGTCCAGGGGCTCACCTTCCCCCTCCTTTTTGCTCTCCTTGTGAGTTCCTCCACGCCCCGCAGCACTTCTTTTCCTTCACTCTCTATCTCCTCCAGCACGTTCTTTTCAAGCTCCTTCCCACCTCACTTTCTCCATTTCATTCCTTTTCTCTCTTTTTACTTCCTCTTCTCATCTTCTCTCGCCTCCTCCTCCCAATGTTCACTTCTCTCTGGCTGTCTTTTCCCCCACCTCCTCTTTCCGCTCACTTTTTCCTCCTCTTTTTCTCTCCACCTCCTGCATCTCCTCGTTTCCTCTCTCCCGTCCCTTTCTCCCACTACTGATCACCTCTTTTCTTTCACGTACCAACTTTCCCAACCTTTTCTCCTTTTCCTTCTTCCCTCTTCCTTCCCACGCACACGTTTCTCTGTGCGCCATTCCTCACCTGTACCCTCTCACCTTTCCTCCTCTCACTTCTACCGCCGCCTCGCCTCTTGCTTACCTTCGCTAGTTCCCCAGGTCCCCTTCCCTACACCCACTCGCGCTCAACTTCCCACCTCTTCGCCCTGCTTATTCCACGTCGCCCCTTCAGCTCATCTAGCCCGGCCCCCAGATAAGGCCCCGCCCCCTCGGGTCACGGGGTCGACAGTCGCAGGGGCCCGACAGTCACGTGATCACGTGACGCGCTTCAACATGGCGGCGCCGTGGGGCCCGGGCGTCGCTTCCTGACTGGGCGGCGCGCATTGACGCGGCCGGTGCCGCCGAGAGCCTGGGTCCAGTATCTGTCGCCCGCTCGCTCGCGCCGCCAGCCCGCGGGGCTGTCGCCCCTGCCGGGCCGGGGCCATGCAGGAGAGCCAGACCAAGAGCATGTTCGTGTCCCGGGCCCTGGAGAAGATCCTAGCCGACAAGGAGGTGAAGCGGCCCCAGCACTCCCAGCTGCGCAGGGCCTGCCAGGTGGCGCTTGGTGGGTGAGCCGCTCCGGCCGGGCCCCGCGCCGGCGTCCCACTCTGGCCGTTACCCCGCCTGGCCTCCTGGCTTCCGTTTCTCCCTGACCCCGAATACTCCCACCTGGCCTCTTCCTCTTTATACCCCGGGGGACCTGATACTCAAGCGCTTGGGACTGGCCCAAGGTCACTTAGCAAGTTGGTGACAGTCAGGGCTGGTTCTCTAGCCTCTCTCTGCGGGGCTCTTGCCATGACTCCCTTGTCTAGTTTCCTGGTTCCTCCCCTAGCCACTTCCAAGTCCTCAGATGCAGCCCTCGCGAAGTTTTTTTCTTTACCTGGGTTCGGCTGGTTGAGGTCTCCCCACGTGAACAGAACAGGTGGGAAGAGCTGCTCAACTGGTGCTGGGAAACCCCTAAGGTTTGCTTTTGAAAGTATTTGATTGGTCATTGTTTTCTCTTTGTGTGGGGATTTCTCGTTGCTCTTGCCCTCAGTGAGGACACGTAGAGGATGATCTGTATACTCCAGGGCTCTCACTCCTAAGGCATCTGCTTATTCTGAGAGGTCCCTGAATTACAGTATCCGTAGAGCAGAGATGCTGTCATTGCAATAGCTCCAGTACCTGCCATGCAGTGGGTGCTCAGTAAATATTTAGTGCTTGAATGGACCTAGAGATAATGAAAAGAGAGAGTTTAACTCATACTGTAGCTAGTTTAAAAGGATAGTCGTTGATGCCAACATCAGTCTTCTTTCTTTAAATTGTATATCAAATGCCCACTCTGTGTCAGGCACTGCAGCAGGCATTGAGAATACAGTGGAGGACAAAACAAACAAGGTCTTATCCCTCTTTGAAATGTACACTAATAGAGCCGGCAAAATAAGTAAATAAAATTAACAAGTATCTATGACTATCTGAAATATCTGAATAGTAATAAATACGTTTGTGAAAGTAAAAGACCAAGAAGTGATACAAAGGCTTAAGGACTGCTTTATATAGGCTGGTTAAGAAAGTAATCCCTTTCTATGATTTTTGAGTGCTGAAAGACAAGCTTAGTGTCCATCATATGGAGTTTCAGCAGAAAAAGTTCTCTATGTCAAGGATCAACACGTTTGGTTAGTGGTGTCTTCGAGCTAATCAGTACCTTTAGTTCGCAATCTGTGTAAAAATCTGGTTTTCCTAACATTGTGTAAATGAATGGTTGATTTCTTGTCCGAGATTGCCATCACTTTTCTCCTTTCATTTTGTACACAGTTTAGAGCAGGGTTCTTCTCCTAGGACTAGGAATCCGTTGTGATCTTTGCACTTTGCTGTGAAGAAGGTCCATCCACAAGTTTCACCAGAAGAGTCTGAGACTACTTCAGGAATCAAAAACTATTTGATTTAGAGGTGGCTGCCTGGGTAATCTGAAAACTTGCTAGTCATGTGAAATTCAGGATTAGTACAAGGAATTTACTGAGAGATTTTAAAGCTTTTCTGTTTTGATACCCAAGGCTAACTAACTATTGGATATTGTCTTATTAGGAATTTAGGATAAACATGAATTACACAGCAGTTTGTTAGGTGGAAACCTGATATTTATAACTCCACATTGGGGTGTACCTAGACTCTATCCTGTCAATATTAATTTAACAGTATTGTGGAAATCTCAAAATAGTTGTTTGACAGAAGGGTTTTCATTTCCCAAAAGATTCTTAACATAAAAGCTTTCCCAACTAGCCAAGCATGGTGGCACATACCCACAATCCAGGACTTGGGTGGCAGAGGCAAGAGGATCACCATAGGTTTGAGGCCAGCCTGGGCTACATAGTGAGACCCTGTGTCACCCTCCCCCGAATCATCAAATTGTATATTACACTGTTAGAATCTAATTATAAATTGTCATTTGGGCCATAAAGGACCATAACATTGAGAGCTTATTTGATGTTTTTGCATCATATTTTTGTTGAAAAGTTCATATTTTTCTAACCTTAATTGTACAATGTATGCTTTAAGTGTTTTAGTAATGAATTACAAGAAATGGCCTACATAGAAGTAATTGGCTACAGGTGAAGGGAACAGCAAATTGGAATGGTGGCTTGTCCTTGTCTAATGATGCACCATCACTCCAGTGGCAGAATAGAAACTACCATAGGGAACTCATACACTGTTGATTAATATAGCAGTCTTTTAAAAGCATAATTGCCGTCAAATAAAATGACCACTTATGACCATTAGAGAACACTGCATAGTACTTAGGGACATTTTACTCTGTTATCTCAAGGCCTAGTCTTGTGTCCAGTGGTCCAATTTGAAAAGAGAAATTTGGGGAAATAGCTGAAACAAGCCCATGTGTAAAAAGCAAGTAATGTTAGTATTTTAGAGATTACTATGTGTAGATAGTGGTTAATTTTGATAAGAGGAACCGTAAATGACTCTCAGTTGAAATGTGTGGATGATAACAGAGTTCTTACAGGAAACAGCTTTTGTGATAGGATCCCAGCAGTTGTAGTGCATTGGGGGAGGGGATCAGGGCTTCAGAGGCTGTATCCTGTGTATGTGAGAAGCTAGGAGTGACCTCTGAGGCGCCAGACTTCCTGGGTCAGCTGAACATGGTGATGCACAACTGTAATCCCAACACTGAGAAGCTTCAGGCAGGAGGACTGTGAGGCCAGCCTTAACTACATATAGAGTTTAAGACCAGCCTAAATTACAGAGCAGGACCCTGTCTCAAATGAAAGACTTCCTGGATTCAAATCCCTTGCCTTTCAACTTGATATAGAGTATATCTGATCATGAGCAGGTTACTTAGTCTTACATGTTTCTCATTAGATTACTATAAAGTTAGTGTGTACCAAGAATTTGGCTAGTGTATGTTCAATAGATACTTGCTGTTGTGATTGTTTTAATTAAGCTTCAAGAACCACAAAAACTGTGTGCTCAGATTTGATGTTCTTCGGGTGGTATTTCATTCCAGAATGACATATTGATCTGTTTGATTTGTAGATGGAACAAATAAGAATGTAATTACATGATTGAAATACTGTGTTTATTGCTGTATTAATTTGTTAAGTTAGTGGAGATGGGGGTTGCCCCTTGTAAAAGCAGTGATAATTGGGATGGAATAAATTTGGTGTAATCTCACTGATCCATCTGCTCCAAATACCTCATGAAGATACATGACTGTCCAAGTAGAGGTATTACCTTTCTAACCTTTACCTGGAGAAATCATGAGAGTAGTTATCACCCCATAAGTGCTGCTCTTTTCCTTGTTAGTGAAGCTTTGGTATGAATAATCTTCAACCTTTTAGCTTTTTGTTGAGTAATATAATTACATTTTTAAAGTCTTTTTTAAAGACATATATTTTCCCACAGTTACCCTTTAAATTGTATTGCTACTCGTAAACTACATTGTAGGCTTGACAAAAAGATATCTTAAAATTCAGTATAGCAAAATTTCTCTATGATTTAACTGAATTGTAGATCTGACATTTACAAATACAAAACATGCAGTATCTTATTTAATATGCACAAAATGCCAAGTAAGGGCAAAATACTCTTGCGACCTGTGGTCATTCTCAGTCATTATCATGAAAATATAAAAAGAATAATATGGGGACCGGGGATTTAGCTCAGTGGCACCACACCTGCCTTGCAAGCTCAAGTTAGTGAGTTCAGTCTTCAGTACTACAAACAAATAATAATAATTATTATAATATGCATCTACTTTTCATATGAAGTTGAATGACTTTTTGTAATTGTGTGCTCTGCAATGTCTATATGATATCTACTCTGTATTAGACATTTCTGAGTACCAGCCATGTGCTTTAATTTAGTTCTTTCTGTTACTATCTGCACTAAAGCCCAGAGAAGTCAAGTAAGTTGGCCAAGGTAGCTCAGCTAGTAAATGATAGAGTCATAGTATGAACACAGGCAGTCTGGCTGCAGAGTCTAAGATATCTACCCTTTCTGTCATGCTTGATTGCATCTTCATGGAAGATCATATAGGAAACAATGAAGTCTTTGAAAACTGTCATTACATTGCAGTGAAGTTTCAATAGACACCATATTTGAGATGTAGTTGAAAGCCTCTAGTCAAAAAGGTCACAGCCTTTATTCTGCTGCTTTTTACTGCATGTGTCCTTGAGATTTACAGACTCGAAGAAAGGAATATGCAAAGCTGGTTTCACAAGAAATTCACTGGAGTTAAGTTTTTCTGAATTATGATGTCTCAGCAGCAGCAGCAAACTCCCACTGAGTACTTCTGGAGTGCTGTCTTGTTTTGGGGAGGGTCAGCTAATGGAAAACTAAGGCCCAGCGAGCAGCCAGCTCACAGCTGTGCAGCCAGGTGGAGAACATAGCTAAGCATGCGTCTCCTAACATAGAGGGCACTAAGTCCATTCTCAGATTTGCTGTTCTGCTTAAATATGGGATTGAGTGACATACAGGTCATTGGAGGCCATTCCCTGAGCTATTTGGATGGCACAGTGCAGATGAAAGCAGACTGGAATGAGCAGAGGCAAGAGTGGAAGGTCAGGGAGTAGATAGAGGGACACCTCTCACTCCACCTTTGTGTGCTGCAAAGAAGACAATGGTGTGTGTGTTTGTGTAAAGGTAGAAAAGACTTAGCTTGTTTAAATATCATTAGGGAGAGAACCAGTTACTCATAAGTTTTAATTGTTTATTAATATGCATAAAAGATTCGATATTTAGGAGTAGAAGTATCTATCACTGGTTAGGCTTAGCATGAGGCCTTGGGTTCAACTCTTAGCATCAATCCTCCCCCCCCAAAAAAAACCACTAGTAAAGATTTTAAGTGTAAAATTTGAAAAATATTAAAAATGTCTCTAAAGAGACGTTTCAAATAAAATAAAACTTTAAATTAAAATAGTTCCAGAGTAAAGCCTTTAATATTGGCAAATACTGGGGTTTTGATTAAACATTTAGTCAACAAGTGCTTTATTTCATGAAAGTTTTGATAAGTAACCCTGACAGACTGCTTTTGGTTGAAAAGCTCTGTGTTGCTTCTTTAGGATGAAGCACCAGCTAAAAATGGGGTTGCAGGGAATGAAAGAATTAAGATGTGTTGCGTACATGTGCAGACTTCCCCCAATGAGTGTCATCATTATGTACTACAAACATGGATTAATTCAAAAAAATTTAAAACCAAAAAAGTGACTTGCCATTGATTATTGAAAAGGGCTTATTTATTGGCTGATGGGAAATTTATCTAGAGCTGGGTTTGAAACTTTACTGATTGATAGTCCTGTGAACTTGGGCTAATAATTTAGCTTCTTTGCACCTCAGTTCCTGAAATGATAAGTTTGAGGCTACCTTTGTCCGGCCATTTCAAGGTTAAGTGAGCTAATGCAGTGAGTGCAAGCTGGCACAGACCTGGTACTTAGCAGTGACCTCGTAGAGTTGAGGCCTGTGCATTCCTGTATTTAAAGGAGAAGGAAGTGAATGTGTGCCCTTCTCTGCCTCCACTTCGTTGGTTTATGGGCATTTACACAAGTCTTCAACGTTTCCAAAAGGATGAAGCAAGTGGTTGGGTGAATGGCTTTAGAACTCTGTCCTGTACTTGTAAATCTCAGAGGAGACCTGGAGAGCAGTGCTAGGGAAAACAGCAAGCCTGTTCTTTATGGAAAAGGGCGAGCTTGAGAAAATGTGTACTTAATCAGCAAGAACATGGAGTCTTCTATATAAATAGCACAGAGCTGTGTTTAGTTCTCACCATTTTCTCTAAGCTTAGGGGGCCTGCCAGGAAATTACTTGACTTTCTTTCTAGTGAAGTTGTCTTAGAAAATAGTATTAGGTTTGCTGATTCATTACTGGAATCTTCCTATAAGAGGCTTGTTTTGGTTTACTGCCTGGTTTTTAACTTGGTGTTTCATTAGGTTTTACATTTTTATGGAGAGAAGAGTCTTCTTGTGCTAGGATATAAACATTTTAAAATTTCCTTCAGTCTTAGGCAGTAGTCAGTGTATATTCGTTATATATATGTATATATATATGTATATATGTATATATACATATATATACATATATATGTATATTTGTTCTATATATAGTATAATATATATAATATATATTAATATATATAATATATATTGTTATATATAATATATATTAGTACTTTCGTCTGTTGATTAAACCAGGCTGACCCTTGGCTAGAAGATACTTACTTGAGTGCCATATCTGAAGTCCTGTTGCAGAGAGGAGAAAAACCAATAAGAACCTGTTGTGATAGAATTTGCAGTTGAAGAGGGAGATGGGCATCATTCAAATGATCCTATCCTCTCGATCTTATCAACAGTTTAAGCTCTCCCAGAGGCACAAGCCAGGTCCTGAAGGGCATTGAAGGAGAGAGGAAGGACTTACTTGACAGACTTGTAAAGTCTGAACAAGGAATTACAGTAAACAGGATGGCCCGGCATGATGGAACATGCTTGCAGATCTAGCACTCTGGGAAGCTGAGGCAGGAGGCATATTGCAGGTTTGAAATAGGCAACTTAGTGACTTAGTGAGACTGTCTCCAAAAAATCCATTTTTTTAGAGGGCTAGGGATGTTGCTCAGTTCAGAGAACCTACATTTAATCCCATGTACACTAGAAAACAAAAAGAAAAAGTAAAGGAATTTCTACAGGAAAAAGAGCCTTTCAAAGGAAACTGGAAGGGGCCATCGGAAGAGGTTAGAACATGGTGCATGGAGAGCGAATGTATTTAGGATGAGATAGAAAAAGTCAGGACTTTGCCATGCAGAGCCCTGGAGGTCTTGGTGAGGACTGATCTTTCAGTTGAGGATCAGTGGGATGACAAAGAAAAGTGTTAAACAGGAAAGAAGGTGATGGGATGTCCAGGCTTGTATTTTGAAAGCATCTAGGAAGACTAGGATTGCTAGGGAGCAGTGGAGAGACACTTAATTGCTAGGGACAATGGAGAAACACCTAGCATCCAGCAGGTGAGAGATCTTGGTGGCCTAGATCAGAAATAAAACAAAGTGAATGGATTCTGGATCTGGTGAGGAAGTAAAGCTACGAAAACCCAGCAAAGATCAGGTAACAGCATGAGAAAGGGAGCACTGTGGGAGGCTGGCTTAGATTGGCGGCCCACACACTGGGTGGATAGTGCTGCTGCTCTTTAAGGTGGGAGGAAGGGAAAAGACCGTATGGGGAGAGGGCGGGAGGAGATTGATCTGAGTTGAGCATCCAGTTGGACACATGCAACAGGAAGCAGCTAGATATATAAACCTGATTTTTGTAAATATCCTGAGTGAGACACAGAAATCTAGGAATTGGGCCGGGGATTTAGCTCAGTGGTTCTGGCGCCTGTCTTGCAAGTGCAAGGTCCAGGGTTCAATCTCCAGTAACCACATACAACAACGCCGGGTGCGGTGACTCATGCACACCAGCAATCAGTACTACACATCATAATGTTGGGCATGGTGGCTCACGTCTGTAATCCCAGCTGTCATGAGGCAGAGGCAGGAGGATTGCTGAGCTCAGGGCCAGCCTGAACTACAAATGCAAGACCCTGTCTCAAAAAAAAAAAGAAATCTAGGAGTTATCACCTGGCTGGAGACTGAAAGCCCTGTAAGAAACTGCAGAGAGTGAGGGACAGGAGGGTGGGGTCTTGGGCCTGAGGACCTCCAGCCTTTCCCAGCTGAGCAGAGGAGGCTGAGGCTGCAGAAGAAGGAGAGGAGAAGGAAGACAATAAGCAGAGAATGGAAGAGCAGTTGTATGATCATGAAGCTAAAGTAGAGAAAGTTTTGAGTAGAATAAGGTCAGGAAGAAGGTCAAGTGCTATGGGAAGGTCAGGTCAGGTGAAGACTGGAAAATACCATCAGACTTAGAGACACGGAGGCCATTGTTGGCCCCCACTTGAGCCGCTTTGGTACGTTGGTGCAGATGAAAGCAGACTGGAGTTGGCCGAGGTAGGAGTGGGAGGCGAGGAAATACGTACCATACAGACACCTTTTGCCCCAGCTTTGGCTGTGCTGTGGGGAAGAGGAGGGAGACGTGGCTTATGGAAGATTATTGTTTTCTTTTGTTTTAAAGGTAGAAGAGACTTTAACTTATTTAAATGTCACTGGGAAGGGAGCCAAGTGAGTGAGAAGTTAATGCAGAAAAGAGAAAACACAGTATTCATTCGCTGGACAAATTTTGAGTGCCTGTTACTCTGCGCCAAGGAGTTGTGGGGATTTGGAAAGACGGCCCTGAGCATAGCAGAGACTGTTGTCATAGAATTGATATTCTACTGCAGAAGACAGATAATAAGTGAGTTAATACATAGTACGTCAAGGGTGATAAGTACTATGAAGAAAGATTAGAGAAATAAATCAGAGTAAAATGAAGAAATAAAGATGTTTTAAAAAAAGAGATACAGAGTGATGGGGGTGTGTGTGTGTGGCAGTTTTCAGTGATAGGGAGGCCTCTCTGCCCAGCAAGATAACTGGAGTCCTGAACTGAAGGGAATGAAGCTGGGGAAGGAAGGCAGCCATGTGGTAGACAATCAGACCCCAAGCATCATGAATGAGTGACAGAGGCTTGGAGGCCAACATGAAGATTCAGCATTTACTCTGAGCGAGTCGGAAGGACGTTGAGAGTTCTGAGCAAAGGAGTAATCTGTTCAGATCAGTGCTTGGAGGGAATCCCTCTGGCTATGGTGTAGAGAAGCTGTAGAGCAGGCAGGAGAGAAGGACTGGCTGACACAGTGGGACTGTGAAGGAGCTGCTGTGGTGGTGGCAGTGGTGGGAGTGCTGATTCTGCGTAGTCTGGGGAGCATGGGGCTGCTTGAAGACAGGCAGGGACAGGAGCCCACGGAGGAGGGATTGGAGATTCTTCTACTGCAGGCCCAGGGCAGAGGATGGGTGCAAAGTAGATCAGTTTGAAGGTTTGCTAATAGGAAGTCAGGGGAGTCTCCTGTGTCCTCTTCTAATTGCTGAATGATGTGGAAGGCCCTCTCCATTCATTGTGAGTAAAGTGACATAATGGTGCGCAGTAGGAGAGAAGAGGCGGACTATTAGAGGAGAGTAAAGTGTAGCATTTGTTGTGGAAAACTGGAGAAGATGCGTTTAACTGGCAATATTTAAGCTCCTTCTGATGTTGGTGTTGTGTTACAGCTTCACAGACCTTCCAGCCTTCCTATCACCAGAGGCCTGCCTGCGGGGGTGGTAGTGTAATCTTAATTTGGGATTTTGCTAGAAGTTTAGACCAAAGGTTAGAGGGAGTTAGACCTATTGATCGCCTGTCACTCTGTTAGCAGTCCTGCTAATAGGATCCCTTCTGGGAAATGAGAAAGAAGAAAGCTGACAGGTTGGCTGTGGCAAGATCTGACAGGCCACACATAAGGTCAATGTAAGGCCAACATAAGGTCCGACTGGGAGCACTTGAGTGGATCATCTGGGAGGAGAGGAGACTGGGCAGAGGACAAGAATGAGTAGAAATCCCTCAGTTCCACATGGGGGAAAGCAGAGTGTGACAGTCACCCAAGCTAGCTTGGGGTGATCGGAGAAGTTGAAGGAATCCAGGATCAGCACTGGTGTATATAGTGGGGAAGCCTGTGGCAGTTAGATGTTTGAAGAGATCCTGTCAGCGTGGGTGGGATTATTGGGTAAGGTTGGGTGTGAGGGGTTATTGCTTACATTGGACTTTCTTTGGGAGTAGAAGGGAGAAAGTGCCAATGCCAGAGCTGCTGATGAATGGCGATGTGTGACCCGTTCATGTAGGTAATGGCCATGTCCAGAAATGACTTCCTGGGAAGACTGGCTTTCCAGATGCATCAGCCCCCGCCATGCCACCCCTCTTCCTCCCTCCAGCCTGCTCATTTATTGCTGCTGATTGCTCCACCGGCAGCTGGGAGGCAGCAGCTGTTGGGATGTGAGCAGTGAGGAGCAGTAGATCTGTCTCAACAGATGCTTCCCTCCTAGAGTAGGTAGGGAGCGAAATCCTGGAACAGACAGCCTTCGAGTGATCCACCAAGATAGACTGAGCAAGGTTGGAGCAAGGACAGACTGAGCACTGCCACTGGTGATCAGCCCCTGAGTGTCCACAGAGGACATTGCTGTTGCACTCACTTTCTTTTTCCCTTTGATTTGTCTTAGTTCACAGATGGCACTGGAGCTTTTGCACTTCTGCTCTCTTGTACTGCTGACTCTTGTTTTAAGATAAGACCAAGAGAACTGATACATATTGGCCACCTGTTGTATGCCAGAGCCACTGCCCTATTCAGTAACCTGAAAAGACATCTCATGGAGTCGTTGACAGAGTTATCTTCACTCACGTAGTCCCTTAGAGGCTCTGCAGCATATGAGCTGCTTCTTAGCATCCAAAGTTTTCAGAGTAGGGAATCAAGGTTCAGAAAGGTTTAATAACTCCGCTGGTATCATTCAGTTACTAGATGTCCATACTGGCCCAAAGCCAGCTCTGTCTGAAATCTGTACCTATTTGTTCTCTTCCCATCATACCAGGGTGTGCCAGGCTATGGGACCTCTGCCACACACTTTTCCCCAGTGGCCTTTTCTCCCCCTTTTTAGTGGGGAAAATAATTATGTCACCTAATATATTCAGAATTTAACTGGTAGATTGGACTACTTTAGGACTACTCTTTGACCATCTTCAGCCTATAAAAATGTCTCTGTTATCTACTTCAAACTGATGCTTCTCTGCCTGAGCCATTATCCCTGGATTATTAGCAGGTGTCTCCTCTATCTGTCCTTGTCACTCTCCTCTTAACACTCACAGCAACCCCAGAATGAACAGCCTGTAGGTAGGTGGAACCGACCACTCTCCTGGAACTTCTCAGGCTTCCTCTCTCCCCTATAAAAAGGTGCTGTACCATCTGGATCCCCGCCCTGCCCAGTGGAGAGGATTTTCAGGGTTTGTTTTTCTTCAACAAAAGATGTAGTTTAGGGCCCGGGGATTTAGCTCAGTGGTTCCTGTGCCTGCCTTGCAAGCCAAGGGCCTGGGCTTGATCTCGGTAACCACATTCAACAATGCTGGACATGGAGACTCACCCACCGGTAATCAGTACCACATACCACAGTGCCAGGCATTGTGGCTCATGTCTGTAATCCCAGCATTCAGGAGGCAGAGACAGGAGGATTGCTGTGAGTTTAAGGCTGAGCTCGGGGCCAGCCTGAACTACAAAACAAGACCGTATCTCAGAAAATTAAAAAAAAAGTAGCTTAGAAAGTTCAACAGGTCCTAATTTGGGGGACTTTTTAAGGGTAAATTGAGAAATCTAGAGAAAATTTGTGAAGATGAGATTCGCACCCTTGGCTTTCTGGACCCCTGTAGTAGTAGTAGTTCATGGGGAGGGCTCGCCACGTCACTGGGTCCAGCCACAGCTGCTGGTCATACCCGCCTTCACTCACTCCTGTTCAAAAACTAGGGTGCATTTTGATGTGGTCATACTAAAGTAGGTCAGGAGAGAGGTCCCAAAGCTGAGCTGGTTTTCCTAGCTGGAGGGAGGTCATGGGGTGGGAAAAATACCACTGTTGTGAGCTATGCATAGTTGCAGCACTTGTGGTTTTTATCAGTGTTAGCAAAACCACATATTTATGTTGTTCTGCATTTATAAGTTTACAGATTAATTCTGTGAACTTATTTGAAAATCAAGAACTCAAGAGGTTAGGAACACAAGCTCTGAAGTCTGATTTTCTGTGTTCAAGTCCCAGACTTACCTGATAACTTCCCTCTGGGTCTGTAAAATTTTTCCCAGATTTTAGGCTGTATCTAGTTCTCTGGCTCTTTGGTTGTTCTTTGCTCTTTGGCTCTTTTAGCTTGTGCAAAACTTGATATTTTGTCTTTACAGTGTTGGTGATAGTCTTTAAAGACCGCTTTATCTCCTGTAATTACTTTATTGCAGCAAGTGAAGCACTTTCTCTTGTGCTCTTCCCTGTCCCTTAAAAGAGAGATGGAAAACTACAGGCTTCAGAGCCAGTACAGCCTGTAAATCAGACTTCCTTGAACTGAGGTTGCTTAAAAACTGAAAT
>PVIR01041108.1:0-12934 GCA_004026965.1 Petromus typicus
GTGTGTGTGTGTGTGTGTGTGTGTGTGTGTGTGTGTGTGTGTGAGATTCACCACTAAATGATTATGCAATACATGGCTTGAAAAGTTTACTTTTTCACTGTACTATCATTTAGCCAACACTTTTAGTAAGTTGACAGTTAATAAGTCATAGTAACCAAAACTAGAAAAGAAATTAATGGTGGCTTCAGAAGTCCAGCTGTGCTGTTTTCTCCATGAGCAATTATCATTAGAACTACTTTTCCTCTGCTATAGCAACGTGTTTGCCTGGCTATGGAGAGGAAGCTAGGGACATCATTACATTTGTTTTTCTTAAATCAAGGATCTTTTATGGTCTGAGGCAAGTTAGGAAAGGACCATGATGGCTTTCAGAGAGGAAATGGAGGGAGAACTTTGTCAAGGCCTGAAGTCATGGTCACAGAAATCAGAGTGAAAAGTCATGTGTGATGATGAAATCCGGCTCTGTGTTATATGCTCTTTGCCCCAGTCAGCATCACCTGCAGAGGGATGTTTACAAGTTAAGCTCAACTATGTCAAATAAGCAGCCCCACAGCCAGAGTAGAGCCTCAGACCTACTTAGTCTTGGTAAATAGGCATTTAATGAAATTGTTGAACAGAGTCAACTACTTCATTTTTAACCTACTGAGGAGCTTGGTTGTCTAGGAAGAAGCAATGACTTCTTAAGCTATTTTTAAAATGACCATAAAAGAGTGTGATATTACCTGTTTCTGTAGGAAAAAATGCTTCACTGACAAAGTCACACAAGAGCCGCACAGCTTACAGTCAACATAGAAATTACTGCTTTCTCTCTTTCACGGGAGTATCACGGGTATGTAAGCAAGTGTAATACGCAGTCTTTAATCCTGACCAAGGTTCAGAGATGCAGCTTATGTTGTATAAAGTCACAGAATGCTTTAAGAATATTATTTCGGTTTTAAATATGGGACATTTTATAGATGGTATAGTCCTACCAACCATGCTTGGGACTTGAAATACTTTCAGATTTGGGAGATTTGGAAGATTTGGAACATTTGCCCATGTTACACATAGAATGATACAGCATGCATTATATAATCAAACAAAATAATGTATATTAAAGAGTTTTTAGTACTGCCATTGTTTATGTAACATGTGGTTTGAAAATTTTTAGAGGTGCTCAACTTGAATTATAATTTGTTGTCGTTTTGGTGTAACAGAAACTCAGTCCGGGAAGATGAGGCAAACGAAGTCACACTGCAGACTCTGAGGAGAATTTGGAGAACACTTCCACTTTTATTAGGTGCACACACTTACAAAGCAAATGGCAGGTGGAGCAACCATATGGGTTGGTCAAGGATTGTTTGAAGTGTGCAGAGAGGCAGGCGGTTGTACGGGGCAGCTATGGATTGGTTGCATGGTTTTCGGTGGGGGAGGGTTCATGACAAAGTGGGCAGGGCTGAACTCCAGACGGCCTTAAGCTAGGTTCTGCACATGGAGGTGGGTGTACTCCTGCCTCTGTTATTCTCTCTGCGTGCTAGGAGATATACATGCAGCATACTTGACTCATCCAAGCCTGGATTTGGCCTTCACTTCCCCCTTTCATCTTTGACTCCAAAACCTTGACCAAAAGCACAGAATTTTAATTATAATAAGCCCAAGCAGGGTTATCACATAGGGGGAGCCAAGAATAATTCCTTTTACCAAACTGGACAATTGTGACCAACCCTCACTTAGGCTATTCCATACATGGTCCCATACACTGTAAGTTATTATATTCACAGCAGTGGAAGTATTATAGTTTATAACAACTATAAATATTTTAAAAGAAAATCTATTTGGGTTTGTCTATATCTATAGGATGCCTGCCTCACATATTTAAATCTAAACAAGACTATGATTTCAAGGACAACAATGAATTATTATATAAACACATATGGTGAAAAAAGAACAATGAACTTTACTCAGGTACTTAACACTGCCCATCCTTGGGTGAATTCTAACCAAATGTTATCCCATGCATGACCAAGGCATAAAACATGTAGGACCTGAGAGGAATAAATATGAATAATGCCTTGGGTGAGTACCCTTAGGTGGACCTGAAAGGTAGGATAGAGTAAAGGAGGCTGCAGCAGCGGCTGTAATGGCAGCCATGATGGATACGATGGTGACATCAATGGCTGATGCTCCTAAGTCACGAGGTCAGTGGGGATGAAGCATGACGTCAAAAGGTGTGTCAGTCTTTTGCATCACCAGGATCCATACTGCTGGGGGAGTTCTACTGAGATAAAGATAACAATTTTGAGAGGAATTAAACAGAGAAGGATTATTGATTAGAATGAAACAAAAGGCATTGTGGAGGAGTAAGAGAAATAACTTGATTAACTTTAGCATTGAAAGAGGCACTGGCCCCTAGGATCAGCAGGATAGGACTAATATCAACCACTATATACTGACCCATATATTTAAAGGTTGTAGTTATTCCTCAGAGGTAGTAGAGGCATTTCCTACAGTTAATCATGGTACTATTTATACATAGATACTGAGATTTGTCTATGGTATGATTTATTTTTTTAAAGGATCCCCAGCCAACAGCTCTACTAGACAGAGGGAAAAATAAGGCTGGACTGGCTGACCTGCAAAAATCTCTAGAGAGGGAGTAAGTAGGGGAGTTTAGTCTCAAGGGAACAAAAGGAGAAATAAGAGGAGGTCTCGCCCAAATTATCAACTCTCTGTAGATAGTTACAGTTGTTTGCCTGAGCTGTAAGATTAGAAGCATCATT
Source organism: Petromus typicus (assembly GCA_004026965.1). Classification (NCBI taxonomy): domain Eukaryota; kingdom Metazoa; phylum Chordata; class Mammalia; order Rodentia; family Petromuridae; genus Petromus; species Petromus typicus. The sequence continues at coordinate 2,757 of PVIR01041108.1, forward strand.
AGTAAAGCAGACTGAGGAAGAGAAACAGAGGTATTTCCTTAGGGTTTTTACTATAGGTTGAGAAGAATTTCCTTATGTTGAAGAGGATGAAATCTAGAATCATTACCAACTCCCCTGTGTAATGTCAAATTCTAATTCATTGTAACAAAAACAGGTGGGTTATGAATAAGGGAACCACACTTGTGTGTCTTGAGACGCCTTAAGACTATTAGTGGTGAGAGCAGCGCAGAGTAGAATAACCATCATGGGTCGGGGAATGGGTTTGGGTTTTGCAGATGGAGTCATTTTTTTCTGCTTTATCATATAACCCCTTTAGGGTTCCTCAAGTGACAAAAGGTGCCCTTTTGAGAGGTCAGCGGTGCCTCTTGCACGATGAGTCTTGCAACACCTGATATTTCTTGCTGTAACTCATATGGGGTGTTCACCATCCTGAAGGAAAACACAAGCAAACACTCTCCCCCTAGTCAATAAGGGGTCAAGGCTCTTCCACGCATTGTTAAAGGAGTCTTTCCACAAAATGAGTGGGGTTCAAGAAGTGCCATTTAATGTTTCCCAGTGTTTAATGGCTGGACTCAGATGATTATCATCAAAAGTAATGAAATTAAGAGTGAATAAGGCTAAATTAACTTTCTCAGATGGAGTAGTAGCTAGTGAGGTTTTTTTTTCTTGTTTTAAGACCATTTATTTAAAGGGGTATTGGAACCTCTTTTGCGTCCTTGCAGACATTACTTGCATGTGTGCCCAGGTTTAGTGCAGCCCAGCAAATTAGCCCCACTGGTTGATTTGGGGTAAGCAAATTCACTCTTGCAGCAAATACGTGACTAATGGCTGCTGCTAAGGTCTTTTGAGTGAAATCAGGAATACTTGCATCTTTAGTAGCTATGATACAGTCATACAGCATCTTATCTTTAATGTGTGCCATAACAAATTGAATATTACTATGGCATCTGTCAAAGATCAATTCCAAATCAATGCCTGTTGACTCACTTTGGAGGTAACCACTTTGATGACCCTCTGGCAGAAATTTGGGAAGGTCTCCTATTGCTTTTGGACTAATTTTCTGAAAGAGGTTCTATACATAATGGACATCTTTCTCCATGCTGCTAAGGTCCAATTACATACTTGGTCATAATAAACTCCAGACTGGGCCACTGCTGGAGCACCTCGCAATAACCACCATTACCTCTTAGCCTGTGGGTCGTTATTTGCACTCTGCTAACATTATTTCTCCAATCCTGCTATTCATTCTTTGGTTTTTGTTGTCGTTGTTGTTGTTGTTTTTAGGGTGGGTTTTTTTTTTTTTTTGAGACAGGGTCTCACTTTGTGGTTCAGGCTGCCCCTGAGCTCAGCCTCAAACTCACATCACAGCAATCCTCCTGCCTCTGCCTCCTGAGTGCTGGGATTAGAGGCGTGAGACACCATGCCTGGCATTGTGGCATGTGGGTACTGATTGCTGCTGGACATGAGTCTCCATGCCCAGTATGGTATGTGGTTACCGGGGATTGAACCCAGGTCCTTTTGCTTGCAAGACAGGCACCAGAACCACTGAGCTAATTCCCCGGCCCTGTTCATTCTTTGTAAACTGCTTTAAACATCAAGAAGTCCTCAAGGGACAGGCAGGCTTGAACCACATCAAATCAATCTTTGGAGCAATTCATATTCTAAGCAAAAATATCCAGCAATTATATTGCAAATGGACTTTGTGGACCATGTTCCTGCTCTGCCTCATGGAACTTCTTCCATACCTTTGGAGAATGAGGGACTCCAGGGCCTTCCTGTGTTATAAAGGAAGCCAATATAGGTTGACCTGGACACTTAAGTTTATGAAATCTTGAAAATATACTGGGTGTCCACTGGTATTGCTCTCATCAGAGAAAGAAGTATCAGAATCTGAAGAGGAGTAGTAAGATGGTAGCAGCTGAGAAGGAGGATGCCATCTTGAAAGAGGTACTTCCATTATATCATTTTCCTCCCTGCTCTGAGACCTCTCATGTTTACATGGAATCTTGAGCTGGAGCAACTTGGGAGAGGTGGACTCATCTTCCAGAGGAGGTTCCCTTAGTACTGAAATGGATGAAGAACTTGGAAAAGAAACAGGTTCAGAACCAACATTGGACTCATTTCTCAAATAGTAAGCCCCAGCACCATCCTGAGGGCCTCTGATGCTTTAATAGTATAGGGGTCTAAACACAATTATTGTGAACGCAATGGTTAAAAATTGACAGGTAGAGTAAAAGGAATAACCTGAGATTCCCTGTCTATAGTATAGTTTACCCGTCTTGAAGAGCGGAGACAATCATCCGAGCTACAAGCATTCCAGTATTACTCAGCCTTCAAGCCCCAATTGTTGTCCGCTCGAGGGTGAGTAGGATTGCAGAATCATCAACTAAAGAGATTCCCCATCTTGGGAGTCCCTCAGCCATCTTCACTCGCAATTATTTACCCAATATACATGAACTCCACTTTGGGTGCCACTTATCATTGTCCTGTTGGGGTAACAGAAACTCCGGCTAGGAGGATGATGGGGACAAAGTCACACTGAAGACTCTGGGGAGAGTTTCAGAGAACACTTCCTCTTTTATTAGGCTATATACACATTTATAAAGCAAACGGCAGGAGGAGCAACCATACAGGTCAGTCACAGACTAGTTGAAATGTGCAGAGGGGGTGGGTTGTACGGGGCAGCTGTGGACTGGTGGTGTGGTCTGAGTGAGGGAGGAGTCATGACAAAGTGGGCAGGGCTGAACTCCAGAGGGCCTTAAGCCAGTTTCTGCACATGGAGGCAGGTGTGCTCCTGCCTCTGTTATTCTCCCTCTGTGGTGTACTTGACCCAGCCAAGCTTGAATTTTGCTTAAATAATTAACTAAAACTTAAGCAGATACTCACAAGAAAATCATTCTAAAGGTAGAGAATAACAGTTTAGTTACTTTTTTGTCACTGCGACCAAATCCTCATTTCAGAACTTTAAGGAGAGCTTCATTTCAGCTCTTGGATTTATTTGATGCTTGTCTGCCTCCAAATACAAGTAGGAGAGCAAAGGGATAAATCAGAGAAACATGCATAAGCCATGACAGCCATAAGGCAGAAGGGGAGCCTGGGAGAAGAGTTCTCCCTTACAGGTCACAACCTCGGTGACTCCAACCAGCCCCTCCTTGTGCACAGGACATTTAACTACTGAATTCATCAGTGGAGCTGAGTGTGGTGCCTCTAGAATCCATTCATCTTTCAAAACCCCAACCTCAAAACACTTGAGGCTTTGGGGGAAACTTTTGAAATCTAAATCACAACAAATAGTATAAGCCAAGGTTCAATTTCAAAAAATTCAAAAGTTGAGGGAGGTCTGAGGGGCAGTGCTCTTACTGCACAGGCTACTCTCAGGATGCACACACTTCCTGCTGGGGTGTCAAGACAATCCTGTCTGTGTGATCTGCCGGAAACCAGCTGCTGATCATCTGCATGACAATTGCTTCTGCACTAATGCCTCTCTGTAGCAAGATTTTCCTTCCTTGGTTCCTGTTTTGCAGATATTACAAAATTTTCTTTCATAAAATATAGTCTGGCAGTGGGTTTAGTGTCTTGATCAGTTGTTAGAACATAAAGAAAATGCAGAGGACAGTTAGGCATGCTACTGAGGAATGGAGCACCAAGTTAAATTCAAAGTAAGTTCTCATGATGTTTAGTTAGTTTTGATGAAACCCTAAGGAGGAGTTCATCCCAAGACATGCACAGAAAGCACCTTCTCATTTCTCCTCTCCTGATGAATGAAGCAAAGGACTGACTGGGATCAGGTGGGAGCAGACTGGCTTCAGAATTAGTATGAGGCAGAGCTTCTTAAAAAGCTATGGTGGTCCTGGAGGGTCAAGCCTTTCTGAGACTTGAGGATCACTGGCCCTTTCATTGCTTAATCGGAAGAACATGGGGAGTTGCGAGTAACTTCTGGAGCCTGGAGATTCAAGGTGGGCTCAGACCTGGGAATCTGGGCCTGGCTTTCCTGGAATCTTGAATGTATGGGACACTTCTGGCTACAGAGGGTGGGGAGCTAGTGTGCCATCCATGTATAAATTTTACCCTTGGGGCAAGAGCCTTGGTTAAGAGCAAAGGCAGTTTTCATTCTGCTGAACAAGCAATGAAAAGAATCAGATTTGGAGAAGGTGAGCACATACTTACTTTGCAGTTCTCCAGTGTATTTTTTCTTCCATCCTCCACCCTTGCCAACCTCCTTCCTCAGACCTTCCTCATGCTGCCCTGGACTTGCTTTTATTTAGGGTCCTCAGCCACCAGTCTGTCACATGAACACTCATAAACCCCAGTCCTGATGCTCTGGCTCCCACCCACGGGCACCATGACCGATGTGAGGACCCAGAACTCCTTGGCGGCCAGACCTGCACCGTCCCCCTATCCAGCAGGACTTGCTGAGAGGAAGTCATTCAGCATGTGGTCGATGCCTTGCGGTATTGCAGAAGACATCTCAGGAGACGTTTTCAGCAGGTAAGTTTCACCTCCCAGGTGCAGCAAGGTACCACTAAACAGCCCCTGTGACTTCTGTGTCCCCTCTATGGGAAGAGTTCTGGGTCCAGAAGCTCTATGCTCAGTCACGTCCTGAGTAACTGCAGTCCGGGCTCTATTCTTTCTCAGGGAGAAGCTATTCCTGCACTTCCTGCTGCAGCCAGCAGGTGGCAACTCAGGGAGTCATCCATGAAAAAAAAAAAAAAAAAAAAAATGGCTGCTCTGGTGTGCGTAGAGGCAAGGCCCATGCGTCTTGCCTCCTTTGTTTCTCTTCTGACAGGGGCAGCAGTGCGGCTGGAAGGTAAAAGGGACAGGAAGCAAGCCCACCCATCTTCCACCTTCTCCTAGTTTGCGTTTTTCTCTTGAGCCTTTTCTATGCTCAGGCTCAGTTTCTCAGCAGAGCTGGGGGTGAGTTCTGGCCGGGACAGTGTAGAGTACATGAAGCCTGGCACCGAGCTCTCCCCATCTCTATCACCACCCCAGGAGAAGCTGAAATACTTTCCATGTGCACCAAGTTAGAGCCTAAGGAATAGGCTCGGGGCACAGTGTCAGCTCCATCAGCTCAGTAACTCAGTCAGCTCTCAGAGAACCTGGAGCCCTGGAAAGGGTCTGGAGCGGGTCAAGGCGTAAGGCCTAGCGCAAGGTGGGTGTAAGATCTGGTAAGGACTGGGCACCACAGAGCAAAATACACTCACAAAGCAAGGAGGGATAGTCAGGGGCCCTGGCTGCCCTGAACCTCACCAGCCACATACAGGTATAAGAAGTTAGTCTTCTGTTTATGGAGCAGGGTATGGGGGCATGACCAGAGCCTCTGAAATTAACTTCTAGTCTCCTGTGAGACTCGCAGCACAAGATGAGTTAATATATAGACAGAAGTGAGACTTTAAAAGCTGAGCTTGGGCCTGATCCATGCTACTCTGGGCAGCAAAGATGAAAGATCCAAACTTGCCACATTTTCATTCAGTACATTAAGAGTAGGGAATGCTACAGGGCACCCAGAGGGCATTGACTTTGGTACATCAAGAGTAACAAATAGAATAGGTCACTCAGAGGGCAGTTGTTCACCACATCCTAGAACAATAAGGAGTTCTGCAGATGAAGGTCCTAGGGGATCTTCAGCTTCATTGAGGTCTTTGTTATTACAAAGGTGGAGATTGAGTTACATCCAGACGTACCAGAGCTGGTCTATAGGCTGGCTAACTAGGTCTAATCAGAGTTTTAATTGTGAAATTATTTCCCCTAAATTATATAGAAATACTCCCCACATTCCTGAACCCCTTGGGGAGGGCTATAAAAACTGCTGGGGAAGAGGATGGAAAAGAAGATGTTTGAAGAAGCTGGCCTTGAAGGAGCAAGAGCAGCTGGACTAGCAGGTGTGAAGGGTCAGAGGGTCTAGGCTAGGACCTATCTTGGGGTGTGGAGGGATGACATTGTGGACTGTGTCCTCACAGGTTGGCCAATGCCCACATGTCCTGTGCTGGGTCCCACAGGTGCCTGAGAACTACTATGTACTAGGCCTGGGTCAAGTGCCTGAGATCAATGTGCCATCCTATCTGCCTGGCATTACCGATGACCTTATTGAAAGAAAAAAGTAGAAACACCTTATTGCAAGGCTTTAATGGAGTTGAAAGCTACTAGGCTATCTCAAAAATTGTGGAGAGTGGCTGTTGGGAGGTGGAGTGGGATTTTTATGGGAACTTGGAGGTTGGAAGAGCATTGTGGTGGATCAGAATTGCCTTTCCCTGAGTGACAGATTAGGGATAGGCTGCCCCTTGGAATGGTGGGAAAAGAAGCGATTTTGGATATGGCACAACATAAAGGTACATGGTGAAGGAGCCATTTTACATCTGGCAGATTTTAGGAACCTTTTTGTAGGGTGGTAACTCTAACATTTATGTATGTGCTAACCTGGGTCTGAGCATCACCCCAGAACAGTCCACTTTCTGGTTCTCAGAGGCAACAGAGCCCTCTAGGCCAGGAGTGGATTGGGCCAGGAGGATCACAGACTCAGCCTCCTTCACCTAGAGTGTGGGGTGCTCCCAGCACAGGTTCCACACCCCTTCACCTCCCCCAGCTCCTGCAGTTCAAGCCAGTACATCACAGGACGGATCCCCTAAACTGCAGCCTTGATCAGCTCAGGGTCCCCAGAACACAGCAGTATGGACAGCAGAGCATGTTAAACTGAACCCAGGCTCTCCCAGGGTAGAAGAGTGCTTTGCTGATTTTCCACTTCCTAGTTGAGAATACGTGTTGTTCAGTTGTGGGGATATCTATCTATGTATTTCTAATAAATTTTATTTTGTAATATGAATTTTATCCTCTTTACATACAGATCTTGTTTTTCTTTTAGATAGGATAAATGAAATTCCTCAGTATAATTTTATCTCAAACTGATAAAAGTTACTTATCAGACACAAAAAGTATAGGGATAAGTATAAAGTATAATTTTAGTGCAGCTTTTCCTCCATATCCTTAATCATCCTTCACCTGAGCATCCTTACAAAGCTCAATTTTCTTTTTTATTTCACTGTTATTTTATTTTTAAATTAATTTTATTGGTACATTTTACACATCTGTGATAACATTATTAATTTCAAATCCATTGGCTAAAGGAAATATGTGGTTTAGTAAAATAACAAAGAAATTCCATATATGCAATTTATAGTGGCATGATATTTTAAATTATTACAGTAATTTTAAATGTATTCTTACATATTACATTTTAAAATAACAGAGTCACTCCCTAATGATGCAAAAATCCTCAATAAGATACTGGAAAATAGAATATAGAGTATCATAAGATCATACATCTTGACTAAGTTGGATTCATCCCTGTGATGCAAAGATGGTTCAACACACATAAATCAGTAAATGTAATACACTACATTAACATACTCAAGGACAAAAACTAAATGATCATCTCAATAGATGCAGAAAAATGGTTTCACACAATCCAACACCCACTCATGATTAAAACCCTACAGAAGATTTGATCTCAAATTGATAAAAGCTGGGCCGGGGATTTAGCTCAGTGGTTCCAGCACCTGTCTTACAAGCATAAGAGCCGGGGTTAGATCCTCAGTAACCACATAACAATACCGGGCATGGTGACTCACACCCAGCAGCAACCAGCACCACATAGCACAGTGCCAGGCGTGGTGGCTCACACCTGTCATCCCAGCACTCGGGAGGCAGAGGCAGGAGGATTGCTGTGATGTGAGTTTGAGGCTGAGCTCAAGGCCAGCCTGAACTATAAAGCGAGACCCTGTCTCAAAAAAAAATAAATACATAAATAAAATAACATCCAAAAATAAATATCTAGAAATCAATCTAACAAAGGAGGTGAAAGATGTCTACACTTAAAACCACAGCTCTCTGAAATAGGACATCACAGGGAATATAAGAAAATAGACAGACATTCTTTATTTCTTAGTAGGAAGAACCAATATCACCTCAATGGCCGTACTTCCAAAACTACCATAAGAATCAATGTAATTCTGATGAATATCTCAGCAGAATATTTAACTGAACTAAATAAAATAATCAAAAAATTCATCTGGAACCACAAGAGACCTAGAAGGGCCAAAACAATTTTAGGAAACAGGGATATGGCAGGGAATATCACATTTGCCAACTTTAAACTATCCTGCAAAGCTCTTATGATAAAAAACAGCATAGCATTGGCATATGAACAAACTTGAAAATCAGTTGAACAGACTAGCTGATGTTGAAACAATACCAGAAATACTAAGGCACCTCATCTTTGACAAAAGGGTCAAATACTCTCAGTGGAGAAAAGACAGACTCCTTTAAGAAATGCTGCTGGAAAAGGTGGGTTTCTTCCTATCAAAGAGTCATTCTAGACATGTGTCTTTCACCAAGCTCTAAACTAAAATCAAAGTGGGTCAGAGACTAAGTATTAAGATGGAAGCATGAACCTGCTGGAGGGAAGATTAGGTAAAACTCTTGGATATAATGGCATTGGGAAAGACTGAGTAAAACTTCAGTAGTACAAGAACTATAGAAACAAACAACAACTGGTATCTCCTTCAAAAGCTTCTGCACAGCAAGAGAAACAAATAATAGAAAGAAATGATAAGCTACAGCATGGAAAACAGTTTACCACTTGATCTTTGGACAAAAGATTATTATCAAGAATATGTGAAGAATTTTAAAAAATGGAATCCCCTAAATTTAAAAACCCTGTTCAAAAATGGCCTTCTGAAATGGGCAAGTATTTTTAGAATTAAAAAATAAAGGAAGCAAGGAAACACATAAAAATGTTCAATATCATGGGTCATTTGAGATATAAAAATGAAAACAACATTGAGATTTCATCTCACTCACTCCGTAAAGTATGGCTGCTATCAAGAAATCAACCAACAACAAAGGCAAGTGGGCTTATGGTGAGAAAGGAAATGCTCTCCACTGTAGGTGGGAATGTAGACTGGTGGAAACACATGGGTATTCCTGAAAAAACAAGGACTAGATGTCTCATTTGATCCTGCAATTTCCTGGCTAGGTATGTACACAAAAGAACTAAAGCAATTAGTTCTTAGGCACAGCAATTAGACAAGGAAGGAAATAGTATCACAGAGACTTGTGCACCTATGTTTATAGAAGCAGAGTGTGCAGCAACTAAATCTTGGAAAGAACCCAATATGGTTTATTTTTATAAAAATAGTACTACACAGCCATAAAGAATGATAAATTAGAGACATTTATGCTTAAATGGATATAGCTTGAGGACCTACTCATAAGTGAAATACATAGCACACAGATGTGTAAAAACTGTATATTTCTTCAAAAGCTGAAGGTGTAAATGAGGTCTAGAATGCATGATAGATATTGTGAAATAGAAAGAAAATATTCAAAGGAAAAAGTGAAAGAAGTTAGGGAAAAGTAAAGAAGGGAAAGAAAATATGTGATGATAGAAAGTGGAAATAAACATTATATAGTGTGTTAAGGGTTGCAGGGAAATCAGCAGGTTGCAAGGAAATGTGTGACTCAAAACATTATAAGTTTGAATCATTTCTACTTAAATGGACATACCTTGAGGATATCCTCATAAGTGAAATAAATAGGTCACAGATAGATACATATCGCATCTTTTCTCTGGTATGAGAAAATGAAGATGTAAATGAGTCGTAGCATTGTATGTTATATATTGTGAAATAGAAAATGCTCAATGTAAAATAAGGTGAAAGGGGACAATGTTGAGATTGTAACAAAAAAGTAAGGAAACAAGTTTTATATATATGGGGGGGTGGTAGGGTGGGTGGGGCTATGGGAAAAAATGAGAATTAAGTTGTGTCTTATACTGGTACAAATCCCCATTATGGAGTGCAATCATGACGTGTATATTTAATGTACCAATAAAGATAATTTAAAAAAAAAACATACCTTGTACAGGTGCAAATTCTCAAAATTTAATGTGATCATAATTTATATCTATAATGTACCAATAAACTCAATAAGAACAGAAAATTTTTTAAAAGAATTAATATTTGTAAATAAAATGCTCTGGTCTGTTTTCTCAGCAAATGATTTTATTACAAGTGTGTAAGGTGACATTCTCTGCTAAATATCAAGAAGTGTCATATCACTGAATTGCATCCAGAAATCAAAAGGAAAATAGTGAATGTGACTTGCTCTCTGCTGGTGGTGTGTAT
>PVIR01041109.1:0-12925 GCA_004026965.1 Petromus typicus
AACAATATTGACAATCTCTGCAAAATGTGAAACACCATGAGAAAGACCGAAATAAAAAACTCAGCTATGCTCTGAGTCATGTGTGAGTTTGCTTGTTGCTGTGGTTTATGTCTAGATATCTCCCCAAAGCCTCATGTGGTCACAGGTAGGGCTTCTCAGAGGTGTTCGGGTCTACAGTATGTGATGCTGGGATCAAAGGTGTATGATCACTAAATCAGTCCACTGACTGGTTTGGCATTTGGCACAGTCCTAGGTGTGGACAACAGGAAGGCTCACTCTGGGTCTGAGTGCGGCCTGGCCTTACGGTGTGTAGCCTCAACAGAATATAAGGGATGGAAAGAGGGCTTTGTCATTTCCTGCTGCTACCTGCTTGTTTTTAGTTGCTATTTCACTGCTTGGCTGTCTTCTGCCTGCCATGAGCTATTTCTCCTCTGCAATACCTCTCTGCCATGCCACCCTGACTTGGAGCCAGCTAATTATGAACTGAATCTCCTATTACTGTAAACTAAATAAACTTTAACTTTAGGTGTCCAGAATTTTGTGTTAGGAATGAGACAAAAGAAACTAAGACACTTGTTAAGCACCTTTTGCTTTCTTAAGACTGGGGGGTGGGGCAGAGGGGGCAAAAAAGAAAGAAAACCAGAAGGAAGAAAAATCTAAATAGCTGATAACATAGGAGGAGAGAGAGCAGGGCAGTGGTCAGAAAAGGGTGAGAAGCATCAGAGTGCAGAGAGAATGAAAAAAGGTTGGTCAGTGGCCAAGTATGTAGCAACTGAAATCCTTATAAATAAAAAATAAAATACAAGAGAGAACAAACAAGAAGGAAAGATAAACGTAAGTAGTTTCAAAGACAATGGTGCTTTCTTGCTCCGAATTTTTAGTGACAAACATGATAAAATTTAATGGATTTTTTTTAAAAATCAGTTTTTGTGATAAGGAAAATAGGTTGATAGCTTGGTTTTTACCAGTAATAATTATGACAACAGGGTCAATAACACCAGAGAGGTGTACTTGGACTCCAGTACATCTAATGTCTGGACACTGAAAACTCCTTCACGCCCGGACTCCGTTCTGCAACCCAAGAAGCTCCTCCGTCTCCCATGCTGAATTTGGGAAGCACTCTCTTGTCCCGTTCACATCTGCACTGAGACATCAATCATGACTGTCCTCCCAATAATAACCCTCCGGCTTCTCCAGGCCCCACTCTTCAAGGCAAGATCCATTTGACCTCATAAATCTTTTTGTTAGTAGCAACAGTTGAAATAACAAAGCACGGTCTGTTAGTGAGTGAGTGACCGAAACATCTAAGGGAAAAACTCGACTAATGAGCATTTCACCCTCTTGTCTCATGCTGTTTCCACTGGTAAAAATAAGTGAGGCAGACGCACGTCTTCAGACCCCAGGCATGCGATTTCTCGAGTTATGCCTCAGCGGAAGAGCGCAAGCTGCTTGGGAGAGAACCAGGCCCTTTCACAATGAGGAAGAGCTGGCATCTGGATCCTCACCCGAGGCCCTGGCTGCCAGCACAGACAGCACTGTGAGGCTCTCGCAGGCGGTGAGCACTCAGAAGAGGAGACACAGAGCGCAGGTGAGAGGAGGGCCCTTAGCAGGAGTCTGCGTGGGATCCACCCTCCCCCCGCCCGGCCCCGTTAACAGGATGTCCCAGAACAACATCCCCACGTCCTGCAGAATGAGAAACTAGACAAAAGAAACCAGCAGTCCAAGTTTTTCTAACTTCCGGAGAGCAGTCTTCCAAGTCTTACAGCAATTCTCTTTTTCCCTCCTTGAGGGAGGGCGATGTTGCTGAAACTCCTGACCCCAGTGACTGCCAAGAGTTAAAAGCAAGAATTCCACGTTCTTAACTATTCACGTCGACATCAGAGTTCAGACGATATACAGGCTCGCAGGCGAGTGCAATCATATTTATTTATACAAGTTCTTTCTGAGACAAATTTATTACTCAATTTCAGAAAATCCATTTAAGTCAAACAGACAAAAACAAATATTTCCACCTTGTTAAGTATTATTCATCAGAGTAAACCGTTTTATCTTATCATCATGTTTTCTGTGAGGAAACTTCTGTTCTTTTTTTAGCTTTGGAGACCTGCTTTTCCTGACAGAACCCTGAGCTCAGAATCCTGGACTGCAAACTTCTCTGTCCGAGCTGTTTACCAGCCTTATCAGGGTGCACGTGGCTTGGCTATGTGATTTGTAGATAAAAATCCCAAAGATATAATTAGGTGTATTTTGTCCCCAGAATATCACCCAAAGCCATAAAAATTTGCTTGCTGTTTTTCACATTAACCTTGAAATAAGTGGCTCCACAATTTCTAGATCTTTAGTTTCTTTCAAGTAAATAAGAAAAACATGACTTGGCATTGAAGAAGAAAAATGCATACTTTTTGATAAACTACTGAAAATACAGTCCTTATCTCAAAAGTCCTAACCATGACATTCCAATAGGCACATTTTTCTTTTTCTTTATCAGCAACACAATTCTTAAAAACTTATCACAGAATAAATATATGATAAAAGTAATTTCATGAAGTTAGTCATAAATGGTAAGTGGAAGCAAGATATATCCAAAGCCAGTTATGGTACAAAGTCTCACGTTACCTTAGGAATGCATTGTAGTTAATAAAAAGTATAAAAGGACAAAAGTAGGAAATCACGAATGTGTATTTGATGGGCTGCAGACCAGCACTCTCTAGCCTGATGAAGTGCTAGGAAAATATAGTTACTGTTTTTTTGTCTCACTAAACTCCTTCACTGCTAGAATGGTTCTGGAGGGAAAAAAAAATCTTCTACTGCCCTCTGCTGGTGTTATACAGTCAATGTGACTAAAAAATGATAGACGAAGTCTGGATAAAAAAAATACAATTTTGACTTTTTTATGTTGACATTTTTAATAGTACATGTTTGTAGTACATTATGTTTACACTCCTTGTGTGAAGTTTGGAATGTACATATCGCATCCTAATTCCCTTTCCCACCTCCTTTCCTCCTCTGCGCTCTGACTTTTAAAACGAGTGATTTTTCAGATTCTTGTCTGCCTTCCTCTAGCTATGGATAAGGATACAATAGATGATAGAGTTAATTAGGGATACAATATGTTACATATTTCTGGAAGTGGAGAAGTAGAGCTAGGAGTTAGCATATATTCACTGACATATTATCACACATGGTTCCAAGAGGAAGACAAGGATTAACACATTTCCTACTGTTTTGTTCCTTTCTTATGAAAATCTCTTAAATCCAGGGCAGTAAAACTGGTTTGAAGCCACAAGATCTCTCTGGGCCACTCTGTGAAGCATCACAACCCAAACAATTGAGGCTCCCCAGAACCCAGACTAGTCCTGTCTTTGTTTTACCTTGTCTAGAGTAAAGTTAAGCCCTAAGTGGCACCATAACGCGGATGGAAGGTCCCACACCAGAGACCTGGGCCGGGGACTCTGGTCCCCCCCTGCGACTTCAACATTGAGAAAGGCGAGATACGGTGCGTTCGGCCCCATCTCTTAGTTTGGAGCACTTGCACATTCTTCTTCTTCTTCTTCTTCTTTTTTTTTTTAGCCTATTGCACATCCACTGTCATACAATATATGATTTTTCAAGCCACATGGCTTCATCTACTCTAAAAACAGGCATTTGAGTAATGCTTTTCTTCAAAGTCAGTGTTAAGTACAACGTAACTGAGAAAAGCAATGCTCCAAAATACAAATTTTGTGTCTTTGTTTCACATCCCAGACATGAGCAAATTTGTCTGCTAGGCTGCTGAAGAGCTGTCTATAATTCTTGAGTGCTATAATTAAGTCTTGTGCAAACCCTGCTTTCAAAAAAAAAAAAAATCACCAAAAGAGGTGGTCCATACCACCAAGAGAACTGTAATTATGGAAGGCAAAGATCTGACACGCAAGGGGAGGTTGACCAGAAAGTTACAGCACGGTGTGGAGGAGACAGAAACAGCCTCGTGGACTCAATGCTGCGGCCTTGCAGTTCATGGTGGTTAAGACACCTACAAGGAGGCCCGCACTGTTTCAGAAGCATAAAGTTATGGGACGCAGGCCATTTTCACTCCTGAGGTAAAGAAAGACCACAGACTGCAATGTCTCAGATAATCTTCCTTTTTATATTTCAGCTCCTCCACTAATGTCGCTTTTTAAACTAGGAGTCCTGTAAGTGTACAGTAGCACTATGAAATAAGGGTACAAATTACGAGTGTGCAGCACGAGAAATGCACAGAAAGCAGATGCATGCTTATAACCAAGCCCAAGCAAAAACCACAGCACCATCTATACCCCACAGTGGCCCCCAGAAAGTAGACTTCTTATTTTACCTTTTAACATTAAGAAAGTCTTTCAACAAAACATCTCGCGGTGTCTTCTGGGGGGAACTGATTCTAGCCTTTCGGGAGTGATTATACTTTACTCTGTTACCTCTACAAATGTCTACACCCTTTTTTCTCATCCAAAATGCATGAATGCTCAGCCATGTGAATAGCAGCACAAATGCCCTCTGCTGTGAGACTCTCTTGACTCCCAGACAGATGGAGACACCCTCGTCCACTCACTCCTAGAGTCATTCGCAGACAGTTACCATTGTAGCTGTGCATCTGCGAACCTGTGTTTCTGGACGGCATCAGGCAGGTAGAAAAGGCAGTTCACTTCCGCCTTTGATCAGCTCTGGGCCCAAAGCTGTGCTCTCAGTCACATTCTTTAAACTAAATGCCAGCGACTAATCTGGTGTTTTCCACACAATTTCTTTTAGGATTGAAAACTGAACAATTTTTCAAAAGAGAATGTTCTTCCAAACTATATTATTTGCTAGTACATGAAGCAATACATATCATCTAGATGTTTTAAAGTATATATCATCTTTTTTTTCTTTTTGAGAGGGTATCATTATGTAGTTCGAGCTGGCCTTGAACTCATGGCAACCCTCCTACCTCAGCCTCTTGTATACTGATACTATAGCACGCGCCGCCATGCCTAGGCCTTTGTTTTCTTAGTGTTGAGGACTGAACTCAGAGCCTTGAATATGCTAAGCTCATGCCACACTGCGGAGCTTTCTCTGTGGCCCCAGTATATGTCACCTTAGTGCCCCATATATAAAGAATTTCTAACTTACCATATTTCACAGAAGCAGCTTAAGCAGTAAATATTAATCACACATTAGTAAGATATTAAGCAGATATTAACTGATAACAGACTGTTTCATGAAAAGAAGCTATTTTCTCATCTCTGATGGTATTAAGGTGCTTCTCCTCGGGAAGAAGCAAGGACACATGCATTGTAGACCCCAGACTCTGGGTCCCATGCCCTGCTCTCGTGCCCAGCTTCCACTGCAAATGCACCAGCTTATATCAGCTAAGCAGAGACCACTGGGCTCTGGAGCTACGGGAAGCAGAACAGGAATGGCAGCTCCGGAGCAGGCGGAACCGGGCGCTTTCCTACCTGTGTCCCCAGGCTGGCTGCCATCATGTGCGTCAGGAGCTTTGCTGCGCAGGTGGAGCACCTGGTGCAGAAGACGTGAGACAGGATGGCCAGGCTGAGCCCTGCAGAAACAAGAGCCCGCGCGGAAGATCAGCATGGCAGGGCGGGAGCATCAGGGATGGTCCAGCACTCCGGCCTCCGGTGGCCCTGCCCGGCCGGCAGACCAAGCACCTCCTCCCGCCCAGAGAGGAATCTCAGCAAGAACTTGCTTTCAAATACTGTACCTGTATGTTTGCTCTCCAGCTAAAAATGAATCACCAAAAGGGGACAATGCTGAGATTGTAACAAAAAAGTAAGGAAACAAATATTATGTATATGGGAGGGTGGTAGGGTGGGTAGGGCTTTGGGAAAAAATGAGAATTAAGTTGTGTTTTATACTGGTACAAATCCCCATTATGGAGTGCAATCATGATGTGTATATTTAATGTACCAATAAAGATAAAAAAAAAATGAATCACCAAGTAAGCAAGTCACTAATCTTAAAAAGCATTTGGTTTTCTGTGTATCTCAGTCAAGTTAGATTGTTTAAGAAAAAATCAGATTCAAATTTGATTTCTTAAAAATAGCTGGGTTGGCTAAATAGGGCTATTTGGAAACGTGAACTGGGTATTTCCGGCACAAACAGTGACTGGCACGACCAAAACTCAAGTTGGGTCATTACCCCTTTGCACCTCTTCAAAATAGCTTCATAATTATAGCAGTAGTGGTGATTATCGGTTTAAAAGTCAGCCACACACTACTGTGCTCCACAACCAGGTACAAAGCACGTCCTTTCTTTGTCATGATTTAAACTTCTGCCAGGCCTGACAGCGCATGCCCATAGCCCCAGCACTGTGGGAGAGTGCGGCCAGAGGGCCTCAAGTTCGAATCCAGCTGAGGCAACTTAGTGGAACCCTGACTCCAAAATGAAAAATAAAAGAGGGCAAGGGATGCTGTTTAAATGCCCTGGGTCCAGGACCAGCACTGCAAACAAAGAAGCAAAAAGATACTTCTGTGAAGTATGAGGAAAATCATCCCTATCATCTCTAAGTCCACCTGGATTCCCTGTTGACACCACTGCAAGACGACAGTCAGAAACACAGCACCAGCCCTCAGGCTTATGTCTTATGACCCATATGCTTTTTTAGGGTTGTTTTTTAAAGGCAGAAGACACACATATTTTGAGAATATTCCCTGCCTTTTAAATTTAAATATGCTGCCAATAGGAAGCCATTTGCTTTCTGTTAAGCCTCCTGGGCCGCCCCAGTCCTCAGGGGGTGACCTGGGACTGACACACGGCTAGTTACTCGCAGGTGTGTCCACTCTGTGTACATTACCTCGTCTAATTCTATCAATACCCTGGGCCAGCAGCTGCGACTACCAGACTGCACAGTGTAGGACGTGACTGTCGTCATTGCAAGCTCTATGGAGAGTAGAGAATGGCTGTGTGAGCCACACGAAGTGAGAGAGGAAGTCACAGTTCTAAAAAATTCTAATTAAAAATGACTTTGATGGCCTGGTGTGAACATGAGGACATGAATATGTGCCTACCCAAAGCAGAAATCCTGATCAACATCGTCTATTCAGTGATTTATCCTGATCGACCCTGTCTATTCAGTGATTTATCCATTTAACAAACAGGGATGGAAAGCACCATCCGCTGGGCACTGTGCGGCCCGTGCAGCAGCAGGTCCTCTGCACATCCCAGGCATGCCCCGCTCTGATTCTGTCTTGCCTTCTTCCGGAAGGAGACAGGGCGTGCGCAGTCTCGCACGCATTTCCGGTGAAGGAGCCGTGGAGGAGATTCCAGGTGGCTTCGGGGCAGTTCCCAGGGCTCTAACTCAGGACTGACATGCTCCCTCCCCGGCACATGGTGACATCGTCAGTGTTGCTGCGGCACCAGGGCCAGCTCCAGACCACTAGGGACAGGCGGGGGGACGCAGCCTTTGGGAAGCACAGCCTGAAGATGGGAGGCTTCGGGATACCAGAAAGTGTCCGAACGGGTCACCTGGGATGCCTCTGTCTGCGGTGTCTGTCAGTGGTCACATTCACCGTACACCACACACCTACACCACAGCAGAGGTCACACTGAGCCCTCTCACTCTGGGCAGCCACAGTCTCACCATGAGCTGTAATATTTGAACCTATTTCCTCCATCTTTCGGGGGCTTAATTCTCCACTGAGAGTGAAAACAAAACTGCTCTGGCTTGTAGAACCCTATAATCTGCACCCAATTGGCACAACCACCTTATGACAATGGTTCCACAGAACATGCCCTGGATATTTCTGGAAGAACTTTACAGACAATTTTGGAAATGCTCTCTTATTTTAAAAAGTAATTTGGAAGTAAATACCAGCATGTGGGGCCGGGGAGTTAGCTCAGTGGTTCCGGCGCCTGTCTTGCAAGCGCAAGGGCCCGGGTTCGATTCCCCGGTAACCACATAACAATACTGGGTGTGGAGACTCACCCCAGCAGCAACCAGTACCACATACCACAGTGCCGGGCGTGGTGGCTCACGCCTGTAATCCCAGCACTCGGGAGGCAGAGGCAGGAGTATTGCTGTGATGTGAGTTGGAGGCTGAGCTCAGGGCCAGCCTGAACCACAAAAGCGAGACCCTGTCTCAAAAAAAAAAAAAAAAATACCAGCACATGGCAATATTATTTTCTTTTGGAAAAACTGTCAGACTCTCAGCTTATAGCAGAAAAGGCACAACCTAAATATTCTTGTGTTTTTATGAATGACAAATGAAGAAGAACCATGCTTTCCACTGCTGTTTAACCTGTGAGCCTTCTGGCACTTCAGAAACAATCACTTGCTGTAAAGCTGACATTGTCAGTAATCTGTAAAAAGTAAATAAAACCATTGGCCAATTAAAAAGGAAAACTAATCTGGCAAATGTGTTAAAAACATTTCTCTGTCTTATCAGAATGAAAAGGAAACAGAAGTAGCACAGGCCTGGCCCAGTTCTGCTCCCTGCTGAGGCCACTCCAAACGGAGGGGCCAGCCGGCAGCTTTGCTCTTGTACTGATGCCAGACCAGAAAGGGACGAAGTTGTGCCACGGGTTCTGTCTGAGATCACAGGACGAGACAGCCCATGTCAGGACACATCCACCCACAGCCTGTCACCGACAGAGCAACAGCGAGAGTACCGGGAAACCACAGGAGGCCCCGATGTTATCACTGGGACACTAATGTGTCCCTCAGCCCTCTGAACTTCCTCATTTACATACAACATGGCCGTGGCGTCTGCATCTGGAGAAGGCAGTGCAAGTCATCTCTCCCGTCTCCGAGGTAGACTCTCAGGCACACCTGACACTGTTTTACTCTTTGTCACCTCAACAAAAGACCTCGCTTTAGCTCCCTGGGGTTTGGGGAACTGGTGACAGCACAGCACACACCTGTTTTCATCCTTCTAAGCTTTTCAGGCTCTGTGCACTTTACATGCTAGGGTCCCTCCAGGCTCTCTGCTCTAGCGAAGTATCTAGACCTGCAAACTAGGACTGCAATAGACATGCTGTGAGCTACTTGGATAAAAACATGTCTAACTGTATGCTGCTGCAGTTCATAAAAGAGCTAATTAACTGCCGTCACACTCAGAAGGATACTTGGTATGGTCTCACCTAATCACAGAAAACCTCCGTAAGACACAAAACCTTCTCTGTTCTGTTTTGTGGCGACCCAGCAGAGGGACATGCCCATCTTCCCCCGGAGATAGGTGAAGGCACAAAGTCAGGGCCTTGGGTCCATGCCAGCAGAACACAAAACTTCATAGCAATGTCTCATGGACAGAGGGTGAAAAACCCATATGAAATTAAAGAAATCGATTCCAAGTTAAAAGTAATAAGTGAAGATCTGAAGTTGAGATGATGGTTCTCAAAATTACAAGTGAGTTACAAATCTAGAAGAAATTACAACAAAGATGGGTTTCTTAATAGCCCTCCTGGGAAGCATCTCAAAGTCTTTCAAGTTTACTACAAAATCAGAAAAATGTTCTCTCTTTAGATTTTTAAATTTTACTTTATAAAATGGGATCCAGAGCCTTTGAATTGAGCTACATCTTAGCACTTTTTAGATTTTTAAATTTTGATCTGAAATCTTTCTCCCAACTTTTTCTTTTTTTTTAATTTTTAAATCTCTATTGGTACATTACATATATGCATCATCATTGCACTCCATAATGGGGATTTGTACCATTATAAGACACAACTTAATTCTCATTTTTCCCATAGCCCTACCCACCCTACCGACCCCCATACACATGAAATTTGTTTCCTTACTTTTTTGTTATAATCTCATTATTTTTCCCCTTCACCTTATTTCACACTGAGCATTTTCTATTTCACAATATATAACATACAATTCTAGGACTCATTTACATCTTTATTTTCTCATACCAGAGAGAAGATATGATATGTACCTATCTGTGCCCTATTTATTTCACTTATGAGGATATCCTCAAAGTATGTCCATTTAAGTATAAATGATTCAAACTTATCATTTTTTATGGCAGAGTAATACTTCATTCTATAGAAGAACCACCGCTTTTTTATCCAGTCTCCAGTTGATGGACACTTGGGTTGTTTCCAAGAGATAGCAATCACAAATTGGGCTGCTATTAACATGGGTGCACATATGTCACTGTGATATGAGTCTTTTAATTCTTGTGTGTATATACCTAGCAGGTCAATGGCCAGGTCAAATGGGACCTCCAATCCTAGCTTTTTGAGGAATCTCCAAATTGAGCTCCACAGGGGTTGTATGAGTCTACAGGGGTTGTACGAGTCTACGGTCCCACCAACAGTAGAGAAGGGTTCCTTCTTCTCCACAGCCTCACCAACATTTGTTGACTGAATCTGAAATGGGAGCCATTCTATGTGGAGTGAGATGAAATCTCATTGTTGTTTTCATCTGCATCTCTCGAATGACTAATGATGTTGAGCATTTCTTCATATGCTTCTTAGCTGCTCTTACTTCTTCCTCTGAAAAATATCTGTTCATTTCAGATGCCCATTTTTGAATTGGGTCATTAAATTTGGGTGGGCTGATTTTTTTTGGCTCTATACATTCTAGATAGTAGCCCTTTATCTGAGGAACAGCTGGTAAAGATTTTTTCCCAAACTGTTGGTTGCCTTTTTGTACTGTTGGTGGTTTCCTTTGCTGTGCAGAAGCTTTTTAAAAGAATGAGGTCCCATTTGTTGATTTCCTCAGCCAATTCCTGTGCTATAGAAGTTTTGTTCATGAAGTCTTTCCCTAAGCTAATGTCTTCGAGAGTTTTACCTAACCTGTTTTGCAACCGGTTTAGACTGTCTGTTTTAATATTTAGGTCTCTTATCCACTATGATTTTAGCTTGGTACACGGTGAAAGAGTTAGATCTAGTTTTAGCCTTTGGCAAGTTAAAGCCCAGTTTTTCCAGCACCATTTGTTAAAGAGGCTATCTTTCCTCCATTGAGGATTTTTGGCTTCTTTGTCAAAGATGAGGTGGCTCAGTGTATCTGGAGTAGTTCTGGATCTTCTAGTCTACTCCATTGATCCTCAGGTCTGTTACTTTGGCAGTACCATGCAGTTTTTATCATGGTGGCTTTACAGTATAGTTTCAGGTTTGGAGTTGTAATACCCCCCACCATGGCCCTATTGCTTAGAATTGCTTTGGCTATTCTAGGTCTTTTGTGGTTCCAGATGAAAGTTTGGATTTTTTTCTCTAGATCTGTGAAATATGGTGTTGGGATTTCAATTGGGATTGCGTTGAATGTGTAGAGTAGTTTTGGAAGTATAGCCATTTTGACAATATTGGTTCTTCCTACCCAGGAACAAGGTATGTCTAACCATATTTTGATATCATCTTCTATCTCCTTTTTCAGAGTGCTATAGTTTTCAGAGTAGAGGTCTTTCACCTCCTTTGTTAGATTGATTCCTAGATTTTTTTTGGGGGGGGGTGCTATTGTGAAAGGGACTGACTCTCCAATTTCTATCTCAGTGGATCTACTGTTTGTGTATATGAAGGCTATTGATTTTTGAACGTTGACCTTGTAACCAGCTACCTGGCTAAAATTGGCGATTAGGTCCAGCAGTTTTTTAATTGAATTTTTAGGATCCTCTAGATAGAGTATCATGTTGTCAGCAAATAATGACAATTTAACTTCTTCTTTTCCTATCTTTATTCCTTTTATTTCTTTCTCTTGCCTAATTGCTATGGCTAATATTTCCAGAACTATATTGAACAGAAGTGGTGAGAGAGGACACCCTTGTCTTGTTCCTGATCTTAGTGTGAAAGGTTTCAATTTTTGACCATTTAGTATGATACTGGCCGAAGGTTTCTCATAGATAACTTTTATTAGTTTGAGATACAGACCATCTATTCTGATCTTTTGTAAGGTTTTGAACATAAATGGGTGTTGTATTTTGTCAAACACTTTTTCTGCATCAGTTGAGATGACCATATGATTTTTGTCCTTAAGCCTGTTAATATAGTGTATAACATTTATTAATTTATGTATGTTGAACCATCCTTGCATCCCTGGGATGAATCCAACTTGGTCAGGGTGTATAATCTTTTTGATAATTCTCTGTATTCTGTTTGCCAGGATCTTATTGAGGATGTTTGCATCGATGTTCATTAGAGATATTGGCCTGTAGTTCTCTTTTTTGGTTGGGTCTTTCTCTGCTTTTGGAATCAGGGTAATGGTTGCTTCTAGGAATGAGTTTGGGAGTACTGCTTCTCTTTCAATTTCATTGAAGAGTTTAAGAAGTAGAGGCACTAACTCTTCTTTAAAAGTTTTATAGAATTCAGCAGTAAAACTGCCAGGTCCAGGGCTTTTCTTTGTTGGCAAGGTTTTAATTACATTTTCAATTTCACAGATTGTTATTGGGATATTTAACATTTCTATATCTTTATAGATATCTTTATATCTTCTTTATTCAGCTTTGGGAGTTCATATGTGTTTAGAAATCTATCCATTTCTTCTACATTTTCCATTTTATTGAAGTATAAGTTTTCACAGTAGGTGTTTATTGTCCTTTGGACTTCCCTGGGTCAGTAGTAATTTCTCTGTTCTCATTCCTAATAGCATAGATATGGGCCTTTTCCTTCCTTTGTTGAATGAGGTTGGCTAAGGGTCTATCAATTTTGTTGATCCTCTCAAAGAACCAACTTTAGGATTCATTGATTTTTTTGAACAGTTTTCTTGGTTTCTATTGCATTAATTTCTGCCCTGATCCTTATAATTTCTTGCCTACTGTGAGCTTTGGGTTTATTTTGCTCCTCTCTTTCTAGTTGCTTGAGGTGCAGCATTAAATTGTTTATTTGAGCTTGCTCCATTTTCTGGATGTAGGCTTTCACTGCTATGAATTTTCCTCGTAGAACTGCTTTCATTGTGTCCCATAAATTTCTATATGTTGTACTGGGGTTATCGTTTAGTTGTAAGAACTGCTCAATTTCTTCTCTAATTTCTTCTATG
>PVIR01041110.1:0-13042 GCA_004026965.1 Petromus typicus
ACAAGCCCCAAAACATTTAAACATTGTAACTTTGGCAAGAGAAGTTGTAAGCCATTATCTAATATATAAGAATGAATATGAGATAGGTATAGAAAGCTAGTCATGAAGAGGTCCCAGTTCCTAACTCTACCAGCCCTGCTTTTACATATGGGCAGCGATCACAGGCAATCCTTATAGCTTTAGTGCCTGACAGAAATTAGGATTAATCATTTTCCAGTGACATTTTCTTTTTTCACAGGACTGAGAATTATCCAAAATATGCAGACACTTTGTAAATTTCATTTATTATGTTTTTAGCCACCGAACTGATGTGATAAAACTAAAATCAGTATGCTTGAAAAGTAGAAAAAATTTGAAGCTAAAATCTCACACAACACATATCCCTTGTTCCTTTGCTGGCTGCAGCCCAGCAGCGGTGGAACATCTGTGGCTTAAGTGCCTGGTGTACAAATTACTTGAACATGCAACTGAATATCCAGTGAGGGCTCTACTGAAGCAAGACAGCAGAAATATCCTGAGAATACAGGAGGAGATGAATGATTTTAAAAGGCACTTACCGCATGACCACAAATTCCTTGGTAGGCTTTATGACACTGGTACCAGAGAAGTATACGCAGAGAAAAAGGGAGAAAAAAGCCCCAATCACCACGTCTCCACTCTTGCGCACAGTGGTGGTCTTGGTGAAAAGGCAGTCTTCTTGACCTGCGTAACACACTGAGAGAGGCAGCTGCAGGAGGAAGATGAGAACCAGAGGGAGCATCTCAGAAGTGTGTGGAGGGCTAAGTCTGAGTGAAAGTCTGAGTGAAAATACATATATCAAACCTGTGTACATGTTTTATGTTTTTGACTAGGGTGGATGTTTTCCACCCTGTGGACCTGAATTCTTGCAGCCAAACACCCTCCATCCCCCAGAGCAATTTTCCAGCATTTTCTCCTTGTTCTCTGCATCTGAGGTCTCATGTCCAGATAAAAAACCAAAAGTTTGAAATTATTTTTGAGGCTCATTCTTCCCAAAGGCGCCATTATGTCATTCATATCCACTGATAGCAAGTTCCCAGCAGATACTACCTCTAGGGCCATATTTGTTCCAAGCCAGTGTCAATAGGTCGTTTGGATGGATGCCAGTTGGGAGGATGCAAATGGCTGTAATAGAGGATTCTGTGTTAGCTGTGTTAGTTGAAATGGACTGAAATGCCATGTGATTCATTAGATATATTAAGGAGTAATGTCATCAAAAGTGCATGATAGGAAATTATACCCTCCCAACTCCATGAATGTTCAATATAAAAATAATAACAAATTGCATGAAAATAATATATCATTCAGTATGTTGTTTGACTTTATATAATAATTAAAGTATATTACATTTTAATCATGCAATGTGATAGTATAACTATGATTTCTAAATTGTTTAACCTGCCTTTTAACATGAACATTGTGAAATATACCTTCAATAACGGGTGTACATACACACACATGCTCATCCACAAAAGTCTGTAGGTCACACTCGAGTTGTCTTTTCTCATTCAGGGAAGAGTATCTTTATGAATCGAATTGTGTCTTTAAACAGCTATGTTAAAGCATGAAATATTCACTTGTGACTAGGACCTTATTTAAAAATAAGATTTTATAGATTTAATCTTTTTAATATAGCATCATTAAGAGGTGCCCAGTATGCTTTAGGGAGTGTGATTAGAAGCAGAGGCCAACACATGGTGACAGTAGTGGAGACTGGAGTGGCCCTTCTGTAATTCAAGGTTTGCAAACGTATTGAGACATGGATCACAGCTGAGGGCGTTAGGCCTGGTAGGGAAATGGGAAAAAATGGGTATCAAGATGTGTCACGTACAGGTACAAATTCTTAAGGCTGGATGTGATCACAACCATGTATATATAAAGGTACCAATAAACTCAATTTAAAAAATAACTTGGAAAACACATAGGTTTTTAGCTGCTCTTTTCCCCAACCTTTATCAGTTCTATTATTTGCACATAACAACCCATAAGCCAACATCATTACATCAGTAATAACTAAAACCCATCATTTCCTCAGGTTGCATGTGTATTGCACATTGCTTAGGTTTTGATGGATGTAGATGACATGTAGCCACCATTAAAGTGTCATCCAGAAGAGTTCTACCCTCCTGAGAATTCCTTCACCTCCAGGGCACTGCATGTCCCAATTTCAACTTTGGAGGGTGTGATGCTCAGACATGTTTTATTGGGTCTTTTTTTTTTTTTTTTTTTTTGAGACAGGGTCTCGCTTTGTGGTTCAGGCTGGCCCCGAGCTCAGCCTCAGACTCACATCACAGCAATCCTCCTGCCTCTGCCTCCCGAGTGCTGGGATGACAGGCGTGAGCCACCACGCCCGGCACTGTGGTATGTGGTACTGGTTGCTGCTGGGGTGAGTCTCCATGCCCAGTATTGTTATGTGGTTACCGGGGATCGAACCCGGGCCCTTGTGCTTGCAAGACAGGCACTGGAACCACTGAGCTAACTCCCTGGCCCAGAGCTTGGGTCTTTTGAGATCGTTTGATCATCCAGCTCACTCTGGGTCCTGGGCTGCAATCCATTTGCACCACTCTGAGTGTCATCCATGCCTCCGGCTCACTGGCATAGGCCTGGGACCAGATCCACCCAGGAGGAGGTGGCCTCTGGGGTGTGGTGTCACTGCACTTGGAGGAAGTTACGGTGCCTAGAGGTGGAGAGGACGGGCCTCACACACTAGTTCCAAATTGTGGTTTCAGAGGAGCAAAGGACCTCACGTTGTGAGCTCCAGGGCAGAGAGGACCACAGGGACATGGATGGGGCTTAGCTACAGCTGCAAGAGCCACTCCAGGCTGCAACAATAACACACAAACACTCAAACTATATTGGTTGTCATACCTGCACTTCTTCTGTCCACTCAGACATAGGGCCCTGCAGTCACTTCTGAGATGTTCCTGTTGATTGTTATCATCTTGCTCCTGCAGGTTCCTGTCTTTGTGTGTGACTTTCCTCTGCCAAGATGTTTTCCCAAAATTGTCCAGAAGGATGGAGATGTGGAGATTGGTGGGTTTTTCCCCCTATATTCGTACTTAGATTCTCATACATATGATGAAAAGCCTAACAAAGATGCCTCTATACTCCTAGAGTAAGTGCATTTTCATTTGTTCAAATTTGTTCATTTTCAGGGTAGATAACGTCTGGGAGGGTGGATGGGTGGGCCAGTGCTCATTGTATCTTTACCCTGTTTTCCTCACCCACGTGCCCAAAAAAGTGTCCTGAGTTTATTCTCTTCCTGTGCTCTTTAATTCCGTTTGCAAGCATAAAGACAATACTGTATCGTCCATCATTTTACAGTGGAAGCCGAAGGAAACCTGGTCTCAGCCATATTCTACTAACGACATGTCTCCCTCTGCAGAGCTGTCACTGCATGAGGACTGCTCTTCCTCAGAAACGCAGTCAAAGCCAGCAGATTAAGTTCAGTACTGGGAAGCTGCAACAATTTGAGCTAGCTACAGTTTCTCTGGTCTGCAATGTTTATTTATTATGTATGTAATTCCTAAAATCCTCGTCGTGTGGTCACAGACAGAAACATACATGTTTGCAGTGCTTAATGATTATATTCCTTACAGGGAGATCAAAAGTTTAGAAAGACTTCTTAATTTTGGGAATGCAATATGTCTTGAACTCATTCAGGAAAATATTTATAAAGGGTCTCCTAGTTTTTATGGTGTTTATAGTTTTAGTATTCTGATTAATCTCCATACATTTTTCCATAACTGCTCTATGAGCATACATTCTCAGCAATAACGCACAATAGTTTCTTTTTCTAAAAGATTCTCCAGTACTTCTAAATACTTGACTTCTTGATGACAGCACTTCTCTCAGGACTAATGTGGAACACCAGCATTGCTTCAGCAGCCTTTCTCTAATGTCATGAGACGCTGAGCATGTTTGGTATTTTTCTCTTTTTTGGTCCCTGCTCTAGGAGTATATATCCATGTAAGTTGTCTATATTCTGTTTGGGCCTTTTATTTGGATGGTATATAATATTTCTGAGTTCTTTACATATTCCCAAGACTAACCCTCAGTCACAGGAATAGCTGGCAGTTCTTGCTACTCTTACAATTATTTCTTCACATTATTATTTAGTTTGCTGTGTAGGAGGTGGTATTTTTTTTTTGAGACAGGGTCTCGCGTTGTAGTTCAGGCTGGCCCTGACCTCAGCCTCCAACTCTCATCACAGCAATCCTCCTGCCTCTGCCTCCCGAGTGCTGGGATTACAGGCGTGAGCCACCACGCCCGGCACTGTGGTATGTGGTACTGGTTGCTGCTGGGTGTGGGTCTCCACGCCCAGTATTGTATGTGGTTACCGGGGATCGAACCCGGGTCCTTGCGCTTGCAAGACAGGCGCCGGAACCACTGAGCTAACTCCCTGACCCTGTGTAGGAGGTTTTAACTTGATGTAAACCTGTTTGCTGATTTTTGTAATTATTTTTGTGCAATATATGTTATGTTCAGAAAGTCTTTTTTGTATGCCTTCAAGAATTTTGCCTATTTTGTGTCCCAACGTTGTTTTTGACTTAACATTTAGATTTTTAATCTATTTTGATTTTAGTTTAGCACGTGGTAAGAGATATGGTCTAGAACTAAATGTCAACAGGCACCCAGTTTTTCTGGTAGATTTCTTTTAGTGTCTAGCTTTGGCCCCTTCGTCCAAGATCAGAGAGTTGAACGTGCCTTGAGTCATTTTGAACCTTCTCTTCTGTTCCATGATGCCTTGTTTTTTTGGTCAGTAAAATGCGATGGTTTTAAAATCACTGTAGCTTTGTAAGGTAATTTGCAGGCTAGCACTGTGATGCCTCCTGCCTTGTTCTTTTTATTCAAAATTGCTTTTGTTATTTTGAGTCTGTTCTCATTCACATGAATTTAGCACTTTTTCTTCTTCTAAATCAGCATGGGATACAATTGTTATTTTGATTGGGATTGCATTTAATCTGTTTATCAGTTTTGGGATTAAGGATTTGTCGTATTTCTTTTTTTTTTTTACCGTGCACATTTTAAGTATACATAATGATAGCGTTCATCAAGTATAATATCATACTACACTTGCACATCATGTATCTTGCTTCTTTCCCCCATCACCTCCTCTACGCTCAACCAGTCTTCTACTTTACCAAGCCTTTGTATTTACTTTCTATTGTTTTTGTTTTTTTTCCTTTCTTTTCATCCTCCCTCCCCTTCCTTTGTCCCTGTCCTCATTTAAACATTCTCCATTGCCCAATATCTATTATACATTTTGGTCCTTATTTACACTTTGGTATTCTCACACCAGAGGAAAATATTTAAGTATTTAAATATGTGCACCCCATTCATTTCATTTAAGAAAATGGTCTTCAGGTGCATTCATTTAGCTAGAAATGTTTCAAGCTTATCCTTTTTGGCTGAGTAGTACTCCACTGTAGAAAATAATAACATCATTTTTTTCATTCATCTGCTGGTGAGCTTCTGTCCTATTTCCAAGATTTAACTATTACAAATTGTGCTACTGTAAACACTGGAGAGCATTTAGCAGTGTAAAATGACGATTTCATTCTTTCAGGATGCCAACAAGGGAGGGAGCCAGCTCAAATGAATGCTTTAGATGTAGCATTTTGAGGAATCTCCACACTGATTTCCACAGTTGTACAGTCCACACTACCAAAAACAATGGAGAAGATTCCTTTCTCCCCCCAACCCTGCCTACATTTGTTATAGGTTTATATCTTGAGAATAGCCATTCTTCTGTAGTGAGATGAAATCTCAATGTTGTAATTTGTATCACTCGAATGACCAGTGATGCTGAACATTTTCTCCATGTATTTACTTGTCATTCGTACTTCTTCATCTGTGAGGTGTGTATTCATTTCAGTTTCCTGTTTTTGGACTGCATCCCTAAATTTGCTGTATTTTTTGCTAGCATCTTATTGAGAAACTTTGCCTCTATGTTCATAGAGGAAATTTGCTTGTAGTGCCCTATTTCTGTTAAATTCATTCTAGTTTTTATGTGAGTGCATTACTTGTTTCCATGGAATTTGAGAGCATTGCTTCACTTTCAATTTCATTAAAATGTTTCCGAGATAGTGATATTTAGTCTTCTCTAAATTTCTTGTAAAAGTCAGCAGTAAGATCATCAGGATGTTGGCTTTTCTGGTACCTATTTAATTATATTTTCAATTTCACTGACTGATATGGTTGGTTACAATTTTTATACCTTCTTGATTTTCCTTTGGTGATTCAAATGAAAGTAGGAATTTCTTTATTTCTTCTGTCTTCTCCATCAGTAGAATGTAGGTTCACAAAGTAGATATCGATGATCTCCTAGGGTTCTGCAGGAACTGCTATGATTTCACCCTTTTCATTCCTAATTCCACAAATTTGAGTCTTTTCTAAACAATAAGTTTATCTACAAGTTTGTCAATTTAATTTGATGTTTCAAAGAACCATTTCTCTGATTTATTGATTCTTTTTATTGTTGTATTTCTTCTTATTTATTGTTTTATTTTCTTCGAGAACAATAGAGTTGCATTATTTTCTTGTCTGGTCTTTATAATTTCTTCCCCTGTATGAACTTTGGGTTTGAGTCACTCTCTTTTTCGAGAAGCTTGGGATTCAACATTAGGTTATTTATTTGACATTAATCTTTTTTTTTTGATATGAGAATTCACCATCATAAATTTCCCATATAATTCTGACTATTGTTTCCCTCATTTTTGGCATATTGTATTGGTATTATTGTTTAATTACAGAAACTTTCTAATTTCCTTAATTCCATTTCTCACCCTTTGGCTGTTCAGAAATGTATTATTTAATTTCCATGTTTTAATGAAGTTTTTGTGTCTCTTGCCATCCATTGATTTCCAATTTCATTGCACTATAGTCTGGTTATATGCATGGGATAATTTCAATTCCTTTGCACTTTTGTAACAAGTTTGATGAGCTAGTATGTTGTCTATTTTGGAGAATGTATTATAGCTGAGAAGAATGTGTTCTGATGTTGTGGATTAGAATACTCTGTAGACTTCTGCTAAGTCCATTTGTTTTAAGTTTGGTTTAATGTTGGTATTTGTTGATTTTTATCTGGTTGATCTACTTATTTTTGATAGTGGTTTGAGGTTTTCCATTAGAATTTTACTAGTGCCTTATTTAATTTTCATGTTTGTAAACATTTGTTTTATATGTTTGGATGAGGTGGTAACTGGCGCATGTATAGTTGTGAATTTTAGAACTTGGGTTGTTCCTTTTACAAGTATTTAGTGACCTTTGTTTTGCTTAATCAGTTTTGTGTTGAAATCCATTTTACAAATTAATTAGTTGATTCAGCTTTTCCTGGGTTCTTCTCAAACTGAGAAGAGTTTTTGATCCTTTGATTTTTAGTCTAGAAATGTTTTGAGTTCAATGTGTTTTTTGTCCAGAGTTTATTTTTGGTTCTTCTTCTTTCCTTCTCTTTTCTTTCTTTCTTTCATGGTTCTGGGGATCAAACTCAGGACCTTGTGCTTCTAAGGTAGGTGTGATACCAGTTAATCTAAATCTCCAGCCCTAGGATCTTGTTCTTGATCTGCTCTATCAGTCTTGTTTTGTTGTTGCTGGTGGTGGATTGAGACCATGGTTATAACTGATGTGGGCTGTCTTTAATGTCGTTTTTCTTTTGTTGGTTCTCCTTCTGTTTGTCTCTGTTTAATTATGTGCGTTGCCTGGTTGACTCATCCTGTTTAGGCTCATCGAGTTGTATTCCTTAGGATCTCTTTCTGGAATGCCCTTCAGAACATTTGGTAGAGCTGGTTTGGTCATGCGAATTTTTTCAGTTGTTCTTTATAATGCAAGTAAATCATTTCTATACCAGTTTTGAAAGAGTTTTGTGAAATACATCAGTCTGAGCAGGAGACTGTTTTCTTTTTCTTTTTTTTTTTTTTTTTTTAGGTTTTTTGAGACAGGGTCTCGCTTTGTGGTTCAGGCTGGCCCTCAGCTCAGCCTCCAACTCACATCACAATCCTCCTGCCTCTGCCTCCCGAGTGCTGGGATTACAGGCGTGAGCCACCACGCCCGGCACTGGTATGTGGTACTGGTTGCTGCTGGGTGTGAGTCTCCACACCCAGTATCGTTATGTGGTTACCGGGGAATCGAACCCGGGTCCTTGCGCTTGCAAGACAGGCGCCGGAACCACTGAGCTAACTCCCCGGCCCGAGACTGTTTTCTTTTAGGGCTTGAAATACTTCAAATTGTCCAGGACTTGGGTGTAGCGAAAAGCCTTCCTCATTTATTAAGTTTATTGGCACATAGTTGATATATATTATGGTCATGTTCAACATTATAAATTTGTACCTGCACATGGTATATTTGATTCTCATTTTTGAGAAGTCTACCGTGATTCTGAGAGGCTTTCTTTCCTCTAAAGGCTTTTAATATTATTTTCTTGTGTTGAAAAGAATCTCAACCATTATATGCCTTGGTATAGATATTTTATATATTTTTGATTATTTTGCATTTAAGCATGTTTTATGGCTAGTATGTACTGTATTCTGGAGAATATTGATGTGCTGCTGAAAAGAACATATGCTGTTTTGTTATTGTTACAGGAACCCTCTGTAGATATATATTAATTCTATTTGTCCAGATATGTGGTACAACTCTAATTCTTATTAATATTTGTTTGTCCAGTGTCTCTATTTGTGATGGTGGATACTGAGGGCTCCCCACATAATTAAATTAGTCTTTATCTGATATTTTATGTTCAGTAATGTTTGTTTGATGAAGGTGGGTGTATAAAATTTGACACATATATTTTTATAATTATTATGTGTCCCTTTTGAATTATTTCTTTACCAAATATCATCTTTGTAACACTTATCAATTTGGCTCAAAGTCTACTTTCTAAAAAGATACATACTCCAAGTTGCTTGAATGTTCTCAAATCATGGAATTTTTTTTCTATCCTCTGACTTTTAGACTGTGAATTACTTTTTGCATGAAATACATTTCTTTTATATAGCATAATATTGCATTTTTTGATTTATTTTGAATATAAGTACATTGATTGGGGAATTGATACTACAAACATGGAAAGTTATGGGAGTAATTGGGCCAGGGGTTTAGCTCAGTGGTTCCGGCGCCTGTCTTGCAAGCACAAGGACCCGGGTTCAATCCACGGTAACCACATACAATACTGGGTGTGGAGACTTTCGCTCAGCAGCAACCAGTACCACATACCACAGTGCCGGGCGTGGTGGCTCACGCGTGTCATCCCAGCACTCCGGAGGCAGAGGCAGGAGGATTGCTGTGATGTGAATTTGAGGCTGAGCTCAGGGCCAGCCTGAACTACAAAGTGAGACCCTTCTCAAAAAACCAAAAAAAAAAAAAAAAAAAAAATCGTTATGGGAGTATTATTGCCTTTTATTAGTATTGCATTATATTTCTGTTACTGATTCCCTTTTATTCCATTGTCTTTAAATGCACAAATTGTTGGTGCATGAAATACATTAGAATTTCTAGTATTATTTGTTTCTTTGCTTCATTTTAACATATTTTTTCAATGTTACTTTTTTCTTATTAAATATTTATTGGTACATTACATATACACATCATGATTGCATTCAACAATGAGAATATGCACCAGTATGTGACACAACTTATTTCTTATTTTTTTCCCAAAGCCTTACCATCTACCACCCCACCCCCTGTATACATAAACTTTGTTTCCTTTCTTTTTTGTTATAATCTCATTATTTTTTCCCCCTTGACCCCATTTCGCTTTGAGCACTTTCTATTTCACAATGTATAACATACATTCTAGAACTCATTTACATCTTTATTTTCTCATACTAGAGAAAAGATGCAATATTTACACATCTGTGACACATTTATTTCACATATGAGGATGTCCTCAAGGTACGTCCATTTAAGTATAAATGAATCAAACATCATTTTTTGTGGACGAGTAATATTCCATTGTGTAGAAGAACCACAGTTTTTTTTAATTCAGTCTCCAGTTGATGGACATTTGGGTTGTTTCCAAGATGTAGCAATCACAAACTGAATTGCTATAAACATGGGTGCACATATGTCATTGTGAAATGAATCTTTTAATTTTTTTGTGTATATACCTAGCAGAGCGATGGCCGGTTCATTTGGCACTTCTAGTCCTAGCTTTTTGAGGAATCTCCACCCTGATCTCCACAGGGCTTGTACGAGTCTACATTCCCACCAACAGTGGAGAAGGGTTCCCTTTTCTCCACAGCCTCGCCAACATTTGTTCCTCGCTGATTCTGAGATGGAAGCCATTCTTTGTGGAGTGAGATGAAATCTTAATATTGTTTCCATTTGCATCTCTCAAATAACTAGTGATGTTGAACATTTCTTCGTATGCTTCTTAGCTGCTTTTATTTCTTCCTCTGAAAAATATCTGTTCATTTCAGATGCCCATTTTTGAACTGGGTCTTTAAACTTGGATGGATTAATTTTTTAAGCCCTTTATATATTCTAGAGAGTATCCCTTTGTCTGACAAATGGGTGGTAAAGATTCTTTCCCATGTTGTTGGTTGCCTTTTCGCTTTGCTGGTGGTTTCTTTTGCTGTGCAGAAAACTCTCAATAGGATGAGATCCCATTTACCGATTTCTTCTACCAGTTCTTGTGCTATGGAGGATTTGTTCATAAAATCTTTCCCTAAACCAATGTCTTCAAAAGTTTTACCTAACCTGTTCTGTAGCAGATGTAGTGTGTCTGTTTTAATATTTTGGCCCCTAATCCACTTTGATTTTATTTTAGTAGACAAGGAAAGAGCTAGGTATAGCCTTAGACTATGGCAGGTTAAAGTCCAGTTTTTCCAGCACCATTTGTTAAAGAGGCTATCTTTCCTCCACTGAGGGTGTTTGGCTCCTTTGTCCAAAATGAGATAGCTTAGTGTGTCTGGAGTTGTTTCTGGATCTTCTAATCTACTCCACTGGTCCTCGGGTATGTTGCTTTGCCAGTACCATGTGGTTTTTATTATAGTGGCTTTGTAGTACAGTTTCAAGTTGGGGGATCGTAATACCCTCCCATCATGTCCTTATTGCTTAGAATTGCTTTTGATATTTAGGTCTTTTGTGATTCCAGATGAGTTTCTGAATTATTTTTTGTAGATCTGTGAAATATGCTGTTGGGAGTTCAATTGGGATTGTGTTGAATCTGTATAATAGTTGTGGTAGTGGAGCCATTTTGACGATATTGATTCTTCCAACCCAGGAACAAAGGATATCTTTCCATTTTCTAGTATCTTCATCTATCTCCTTTTTCAGAGTGCTGTAATTTTCAGAGTAGAGGTCGTTCACCGCCTTTGTTAGATTAATTCCTAGATATTTCATTTTTTTTGGCTGCTACTGTGAAGGGAATTGATTCCCCAGTTTATCGCTCAGTGAGTCTGTTGTCTGTGTATATAAAAGCTAATGTTTTTTGAGCATTAACTTTGTATTCAGCTACACTACTAAATTTGGTGATTATGTCTAGCAGTCTCTTGGTTGAGTTTTTAGGAACCTCTAGACAGAGTATCAAGTCAACAGCAAATAATGACAGTTTAACTTCCTATATTTATTCCTTTTATTTCTTTATCTTGCATAATTGCTGTGGCTAATGTTTCCAGCACAATATTGAACAGGAGTGGTGAAGGTGGACATCCTTGTCTTGTACCTGATTTTAGTGGGAAAGGTTTCATTTTTTGACCATTTAGGATAATGCTGGCTGTTGGTTTCTCATAAATAGCTTTTATTAGTTTGAGATAGAGACCATCTATTCAAATTTTCTGCAGGGTTTTGATCATAAATGGGTGTTGCATTTTGTCAAATGCTTTTTCTGCATTTATTGAGATGATCATATGATTTCTGTCTTTGAGTCTGTTAATGTTGTGTATTACATTTATGATTTATGTATGTTGAACCATCCCTGCATCCTTGGAATGAATCCAACTTGGTCAGGGTGTATGATCTTCTTGATGACTCGCTGTATTCTGTTAGGCAGTATCTTATTGAAGATTTTTGCATCAATGTACGTTAGGGAAATTGGCCTGTAATTCTCTTTTCTAGTTGGGTCCTTCTCTGCTTTTGGGATCAAGGTAATGGTTGCCTCCAGAAATGAAGTTGGGAGTGCTGCTTCCCTTTCTATTTCATTGAAGAGTTTGAGGAGTAGTGGTGTTAACTCTTCTCTAAAAGTTTTGTAGAATTCAGCGGTGAAGCCACCAGGCCCAATTCTTTTTTTTGTAGAAAGGTTTTTTTCTTACATTTTCAATTTCACAGATTGATATGCGATGTTTGACATTTTTATATCCTCTTCATTCAACTTTGGAAGTTTGTATGTATTTACGAATTTGTCCATTTATTCTACATTTTCCATTTTATTGGAATATAAATTTTCAAAGTATGTGTTTATTATTCTCTGTATTTTTCACTGGGTCAGTGGTGATTTCCCCCTTTTCATTTCTTTTTTCTTTTTTTGAGACAGGATCTCGCTTTGTAGTTCAGGCTGGCCCTGAGCTCAGCCTCCAACTCACATCTCAGCAATCCTCCTGCCTCTGCCTCCTGAGTTCTGGGATTACAGGCGTGAGCCACCACGCCCGGCACTGTGGTACGTGGTACTGGTTGCTGCTGGGTGTGAGTCTCGACGCCCAGTATAGTATGTGGTTACTGGGGATCGAAGCCGGGTCCTTGTGCTTGCAAGACAGGCGCCGGAACCACTGAGCTAAATCCCCGCGCCCCCCCTTTTCATTTCTAATACGGTGGATTTGAGCCTTTTCTTTTTTTTTTGTTTGTTTGAGGAGGTTGACTAAGGGTCTGTCAATTATATTTATCCTTTCAAAAAACCCACTCTTTGATTTGTTTATTTTCTGTGTCATTCTCTTAGTCTCCATTGCTTTAATTTCTGCTCTGATCCTTATGATTTCCTCCCTAGTATGGGCTCTTGGTTTGCTTTGCTCCTCTTTTTCTAGTGGCTTAAGGTTCAGCATTAGATTGTGAATTTGAGCTTGCACTGCTTTCCTCATAAAGGCATTCACTG
>PVIR01041111.1:0-12941 GCA_004026965.1 Petromus typicus
TAAAGCAGCCGTGTCTCGCGGAGAGCATGGAGGATCCCAGTGCTTGGGAGCCGCAGAACAAAGGCAGGGACCGAAACAGAGAACTGTGATCCTTCTGCTCCTTGAACACAAATCCAAGCTGGAGAAAAACAAACAAATAAGGGAAAATGTGGGATTTTTGCTGCCTTAATGTCAAGTTGTTTTCTTACATGCTAGCTACGGATGTGGCATTTGATACCCTTTTTAGAAAAGAGTGAGTGTGTCTGGATCTCTCAACCCAGGCTTCTTGCGTCCCTCATATGCTTGGCTTTGTCCGCCTGTCTTTGTCAGGCTTCATGGACGCCTGCCCTCCCCTGACCCAAGCGGAGTTAGCACACAGCGATTTTTAAAGAACCAAATGAATTTTGAAAGCTTGCTTCACATATTCCACATTTATCCCCCACCTGCAGCCACGAGCTGGCATTTCTGTCTTCTTTGAAATAGCAATTTCTGATCTGCACAGGCTTATCAGAGTGAAACACACTGTCTCTGCTGGTGCATCCAGAGGGCTAGATCAGCAGCAACTGGCCTATTTTCTGAAGAGAGTTTAGGGTCCCTCTCTAAAACTGAGTAAAACTATTAGTGATCATATCAGAGTAAAATGACACTTAATTTGAATTTTAATTACCCTTTCATGAATTAGAAATGTACTTTCAACCACAGATAATGTATAAAGCAAGTAAATGAGTGAATTAAAATCATGCGTAAAAAAAACCCAAAACAGTAATCGAGCAAGAGGAGAAAAGAGATTATGCTAATTGTTCTGGAGCTTGTATTGCCCCATTGGGCCACTATTCTCTACACGTTGTCCTTATGGACCTTTTATACCACAAGATGACAGTCTGCCTATCTTTAAATAATGGAATTCTGAAGGAATTTCCACAACACGTATGACCACAAGCTGGAGAGTGCATTATCCAGCATCTACGCAGCTGGGAGTATCAACTCACTGAGTCTTGGTCAAGAGGATGTGACTCTAGGTAGTGTGTGACAAATCCTGAGGAGCTGGGGCTCCAACCGTCAGGGACACTAGAATGTACCCTTTCTTCATTCCTACAGCCGGAACATGATCACGGTAGTGGTGGCCATGTAGGCAAAGACAACCTATGCAGTTCACAGTAAGGAGAAAAGTGCATCTACTATTATCACAATTGTAAAGATATAAATAAGCTTCAATTTTATTTAACCCACAGTATTTGACAGCCCTATAGTTTCAGCAGCCTAGCCTTACTCTCTACACAGCCCATTCATTGGCCTCATTAAAAATAGTCTCCAACTCAACTGACTGCAGAAAACCTGAAGACTTTTCCCTACTGACAAAAGAAAACTATCTCTCACCATAGAATGAGGGAGGGAGTCATCTATGGCTAAAAGCTTAAATTCCTGAAACAAAAGGGACCATAGGTTTCAACATCTAGCAGTTATTGATCAAATCAAGACTATTTTCATTGAGAAAGCAGTGACCCATTGATAGGAGATAAAGTGAGAGAGTTTCAAATAAGGCTATCTATCCACAGAAACTATGCAAAGTACCAACTGATTCATGAAAAGTGAAGTCATTAAGAAACTGAGACAACTCATTTCATCTCTCAGGATCTACTCAGATTCTGGTTTCCTTTGCACAGTTCCTTAGCTCTCTTCCTTCTCTCTATAGACCAGCTTTCAGGTCAGGGGTTATCAGTACGTTGAGTTACTCATCATAGTTGGCACATAAGGAAAACGGTCTCAAAGACAGAAATGAGGGCAGAGATGCTCCCAAATATGTCACCAAAGCAAATCCACAGACATGTTACTCCCTTAAATCTCTGCCCTTTGTTCTTAGCAAGACTTCTCCTTTCTTCCACCTCGATGGAAATCCTTCCTGTGGGAAGTGCTTTGTTGTAGATCTTGATGTTTTCTACCTTCCCAATTCTGTAAAAGCCCAAAGCAGCCAAGCTCTATGGCCAGACTCTGTGTTAGTATGATATCCCCCTTTCAAGCTGCTCTCTACTCCTTTTCATTCTGTCCACTCCCTGAGTATTTTCACATTCTTCACTTTAGAAAACGTTTGGTTTGGTCACTAATTGTATCTGTGCCTGATACCAGTGTTTATGTAGAACATATTACTGGGGTTAAAGAACCACTCACCCAACAGGTACTCAAAATTAACATTTTTTTTTTTTTTTGAGACAGGGTCTTGCTTTGTAGTTCAGGCTGGCCCTGAGCTCAGCCTCAAACTCACATCACAGCAATCCTCCTGCCTCTGCCACCCGAGTGCTGGGATTACAGGCGTGAGCCACCATTCCCAGCACTGTGGTATGTGGTACTGGTTGCTGCTGGGCGTGAGTCTCCAAGCCCAGTATTGTATGTGGTTACCAGGGATCGAACCCAGGTCCTTGCGCTTGCAAGACAGGCACCAGAATCACTGAGCTATATCCCCGGCCCTCAAAATTAACATTTATAACTTCTGTGGTTGTACTAGTTTATGTATGAAGTCTCTGATTGACACTTAAGATTTTGTTTATCATAAAGTAGACCATTATTAGACAGCTATAATGTGTCAGAAATTACTCTTTTAAAAAGTCCCATATAAATTTATGAATAACACAATTACATTGCATTATAATTTATGCATGTATATTTTTATTTCATAATATGTAATGTCCAAAGCTGATACAGCCTTTTCTCTAAATATATTTCAATCTTTCAAGTAGGAATGGCAGGAATGTGGAAGATGTAGTATTTCAGTTGGTTTCACAATGAATTTTGTGTAATATGCATGATACAAACATGGGCAAGGAAAAAATTAGGAAAGAAATCCACTGGTATCTCAGTTCATGATCTTTATCCCTTGCATGATTCTGGGAAATATGAGCACAGTTGTATTCATCACCCAATGTGGAGCTCAAGAATGGAAACAAAATTTTGCCAAATGCTTCTTTTCATGAGCCAAACTGTTTGCAAACAGAAGCGTTTGTGAACTGAGGGCTTACTATCGAAAGGCACAGGGTGGTAGGGGAAGAAAAGAAGAAACTCACACTCCAGCCTATATTTGGTAAACAAACTTGATCTGGAAGTGTGGTGAGGCAAGTAGCTTCTTCAGAGCCCTCTCCTAGCAAACATTTCACAAGCTACACAATCTTTTTCTGTAGATTCGCTTTTTTGTGGGTGCATTTAAGCAATGAAAACCCTCAGCAGCAGTTTATTCCAGGTCTACAGTGGGTACTAATAACTGTTCATCAGCTGCCTGCTATGATTAGGGGATAGCCTAGGCAAAGAGGCCGAGAAGCCACCCTGACCAGCCTTCTGCAGAGGAAGAGATTAAGGTGGTTGTCTGGACCCCACCTGTGACACACAAAGGGAGAGATTTTACAGTGTTCTCCTCAAACTGATCCTGGAAAGAGAATGAGAAGGAAACCTGAAGTACAGGAGCCTCTATATATGAGGTCCATGGAGGCAGAGATTTGTCTAATTTGACTTTGTTTTGTCTCAGAACTTTGAAGAAAGCCTGGCACTCAAATGGATCACAGGTATATGAATAGATCCCATCCCTGTGACAAGCCCTGGTGCTTGGTATTTCACCTGCATTATTTTATTCATCTCATAAACACAGAGGAGGAAAGTGAGTCCTTCTAACTTCTTCTCTCATAATGGAATCTCTCATAGTTGTCTCACATTATAAGCACAGAGGTCAATTAACAATAAGTTTCTTGCCCCGGGTCATCTGGCTTGTGAATGGCAGGGCCGGAATTCACATCCTAGTGTAACTAACGAAAGCCAGCACTGTTAACCACTGTGAAATAATGCCTCACCAGACAGGAAGCCAGACTGTGACTACAGCAGGCAGTAATCTCCACTTGGCACCACTCACTCTGACGAAAGCATCATTCAGAGACAACTGGAGGAACCAGTTTTGGGGAAGGGGTGCAGGATATCAGGAAGATGAGCGGTCAGGCTGGCCCTGTTTTATGGCCTCTACTTTGCTTTCCTAAATTCTAATCAAGATCTAAATTAACTCAAAGCATAAATTCTTTGCCTCTCTCTTTAGAGAGAGAGCCTGCATTAGGGGAGCCTTCCTACAGGAAACACATGGCATCAGAATCTATCATGTTGACATCGGATATCACCTGGTGATTTCTTAGGTTCAGAAACTCAATTTAGTCCTAATGAAATTCCAAGAAAGCTGCAGTAACCAATTACTCAGAAGTATTTTGGTGTTCTTTTGGCATACTTATTCTGAATTAGTTCTATATCTAACCATTTCTATTTATCAGCATGAGCTGAAAGACTTTATTTTCTTCTAGTATTGTATAAAATAATAAATGATGAGAGAATGAAAGGAAGGATAGGATGAGGAAGAGGAGGATATATGTGTTAAGTAGCACATTCATTCTGTATTCACTGCTTTTGTCCTCAAGGACTCTGGCAGATAACACTGCTTATTCTGGCTACTAAATCTATTTCTAAATGTGTCGACTGAGCACCGGGGAAGAGAAAGACAACAGAGACCAAACTGACTGCCAGCCTTGAACTAGCTAGCAAAGAACGGAAATGAGTCATCCATTTTTCACCCACACTATTGAAACCAAACCTGCAAGGGAAAAAAGATTAATAGAAAATACAGTCCCATCTTGTCTACTACCCTGTCTACAGCTGCTAGAACAGTGTCTGCTATGAATACTTACTATGGCATGGATGTTAAATAAATACATGTTGAGTGAGTAAGTGAATGTGTTCTATTTTCCCTTAATCTAGGAATATGTAGGAAAGCACAAACAAAAAGAATAATGCTGATTACCCACAGAGCTCCACTACAGATAGCGTCAGAGCCAAGATCCACAGAGAAATCTAATAGTTTTCAGAAATTTAGCAGTCCCCAAATATACAGTGCTTCTAATTTCCTCTCATAAGCAAATCTCTCACGATCTTATTTCAGTTATTCCCATCTCACCAGCTGCTCTAGGCAAATTCAAGAAGTAACATTTGATTCTTCTTTTCTCTCATTCCCTATATTCTAACTCCCGACACCCTCAGCAAGTAGAATCCAGTCCCAAAATGAATGAATCTGATCACTTCATCCCATTTCCAGTACCACCACCTTATTCCCAGCTCCAAGTCCTAAATGCATGCAGTCCTGAAGTGATCTCTCACTGATCTTCACACTTCCAAGCTTCCCACTTGCAATTAATCTTTATCCAGGTGAAGATGTGATGATTTTGAACCATTGTTCATTGTTCATTGAATGGAACCATTGTTCCATCCTCGGCTTATAAAGCTCCAGTGACTTCCTGTAGCACTTAGAACAAAAGTCCAATCAAGCATGATTTCAGCACTGAGGGAAGCAGTGAGGTGTCCTCTCCACTTCTCTGACCTCTCCAGTTCTGTCCCTTCTGCCCTCTCCAGGCTCCTTTGCTTTCTTCTGCTTAAAAGCACCACTTCAGTCCCCCACCCCCAAAGGCAGTGAAATCGCTGTTCCTCTGCACAGGTGTCTTTGCTCCAGACCCTCACGAGGCTGACCCCTCATCATCCGAGTCTATTCATGGAGGCTGCTTACGCCAGCGGATGTTGCGCCTCTTCTTCACTTTCGCAGGGACACTCTGTCACATCAGGATATCTCCCAAGCCCTGTCTGAAATCCCCTTATAAATACATGAATGGAGCTTGCTTAATCTGTGTCTCCCAACTTGAATGTAATTTTCATAGAAGTAAAGCTTTTCATAGAATTAAAGCTTTTCTAAATACTTGCACACTCTGCAATGGTAAATTTTCTAAATACTTGCACACTCTGGTAAATGATTCCAGTAGGTAAGTGATTGGGCTCACCACACCTCTTCCATTGTACTTCTGCCTTTCCCTCATTGCCTGGATGCTGATAATTTCTTAAACATCAATGGTTGAGTTTCAATGCTGGCTGAAAAGAAACTTCTTTTTGCAAAGGTAGACAGATCTGCTGGGTTTAGCCAAGTGCCTCTTCTGTAGCTAAGCTCTCTTTGGAAAGAGAACTTTGCACAGTGGGCTGCCAAGCACGGAAACAGCTCTAAAGGCTGATGGTAAGACAGCGACTGAGGACACCAGAGCAGCACTTCCACAGAGCACAGTGCTGCTCTGTGACTCTCCGAAGTGAGGTGGATCTACAGTCGATCATCAGACAATATCTAAGAAGCATTGTGACTAAGAGCATGTTGTCCAATTGTGGGTATCAGCTGGTAATCTAGAATCATGTGAAGGTAAATGACTGATTATGCAGTTTTGCTTCTTGGAAAAGTAGAATATTTCTGAAGGCAAAATGAAATTAATATCAGGTGTCTCTGGGATGCGGACTAAGGGACAGCGATGTGAGGGGGAAATGTTCTTTTCACTCTATCTCTTTTGAACAATTTAAATCTGAATAATTCAAATCAGTTATGCATTTACTTATCAAAGATACTTGTAAAACATAAAATAAGGGAATTTTTGAAGCAATATCTATATTTTTTTCATTTAGTTAAGGATTCCAATCTTGATAAATGTGACAAATTTGAATTTTAGAAAAGAAATGAATGATAGCTTCATAAACCTATTGAGATTTCAAAGAATTGTTCAAAAAAAAAAAAAAAAAAACCCAGGGCCGGGGAGTTAGCTCAGTGGTTCCGGCGCCTGTCTTGCAAGCGCAAGGACCCGGGTTCGATTCCCCGGTAACCACATACCTATACTGGGTGTGGAGACTCATGCCCAGCAGCAATCAGTACCGCATACTACAGTGCCGGGCGTGGTGGCTCACGCCTGTAATCCCAGCACTCGGTAGGCAGAGGCAGGAGGATTGCTATGATGTGAGTTTGAGGCTGAGCTCAGGGCTAGCCTGAACCACAAAAGTGAGACCCTGTCTCAAAAAAACCTTAAAAAAAAAAAAAAACCAAAAAAAAATCCCTATATAATACTCCTTTGTGAGCAGTGTTGGTTGATTTTATTGAATTTTTTTCACAAATTATTATAGTGATAGCAGGGAATTTTTTTTTTTTTCTTGGAAAGTAACATGTTTTGAGAGGCGGTAACAGTTAATGGTGTCAGTATTAATGGGGGGTTTTTCTCACAGTTTCTACTACATTCTCAGGTTGCTGCATCTTGTGAGATTCTTTCGAGTGTCATAATGTTTTAACACTCAAATATGAGGTGCAATAATTGAGCTGATCTATCTATATAAAGAAAGCACAATACAGACCCATAGGCTGGGATTCTTCGTTCTGATCTGTGAGAAAACAGCCCCAGCCAACCTTGCAAACACTGTCAGCTTGGTCTGTACATGGCGTCTTGTAGTAGTGAGGGTATTTTCTCATGCCTATTTTGATGCCACATAAGTTTCCTTGCTAGTAAAAAATTACTTTGCAACGATATACCTGTTAAAATAGTGTCACTGATTTTTTTTCACAATTTAGGATTCAGTTAAGAAATTATTTACTTTAACAAAATATGGGCATATGTTACAATTAAATTAGATAAAAGACACTTAAACATTTAAATGGAAAAGTTAAACTATATAGTGAATATATATTGATTCAGAATCTAATGAATTAAGTAGTTAAAAAGAAACATGGAGAAATATTCTATTTTAATGAAATTCTAAATATCATACTTATTGGTAAGCAGTAAAATAAAAGAAAATGGAGTGAGAAAAGCTAAAGGGACAAACTATAAAATCTGAACAAACCTAAGCCACTTTAATAACTTTTCTGAAGTGATACCTAATTAAAATACTTTCAAAGTGACTCACATGATTCAGTAGTTTTAAATCTCACTTTTTCAGAACAGGCAGTGAATAGAGCTCATCATCCTGGGGCTCAGGGACAGAACATGCCCCATTTATATGTCGCCAAATGGGACAAAGAAGGAACAAGGAACAGGAAAATCCTCAGCCTCAGTCACTTAACACATCAGGGCTTGAGCTGGCAATTAGCGCAAATCGGTGCGCCCTGAGAGGATGCGGTTCTGTTTAAAAATAGCTGCTTTTGAATTTTTGTGGGAAAGAATAAGTGTGGATATTAAAAAGCCACACCCCAGGAAGTGAAATATTCTTAGCAGTTAATCTCTCTGGGTGAAGAGACTGGGCCAAACTCCACCTTCTACACTTGCCTTAGGCTCCTATTAAGGTCAGATGGGTATAGAATTAGGTTGAATGTTCAAACTTCTAGAAACGTTTTGAAGTATCATAATTAGAGAGGGAACAAACAAAGTTTTTTGAAGTTGGAAAATCTAGTTTGTATTGGTACCATTTGAATTCTTAGGACAAATCTGCAGGAAGGTTGGGAGGGCTACTGACCAGTGTCAGATACACAATGGAGCACTACTCTGCTGTGAAGAGGTTAGATCTGAGGCATTTGTAGGAAAATGGATGCACCTTTAGCCCACAAGTTTAAGTGAAACAAATCACACAAGCCTAAATACGGCGTGGTTTCTCTTCCATAAAAGACCCAAACTGTAAATCAGTTAAAGAGCAAAATAAAGGATAGATAATACAAAGAGAGAGATAAATCTTTTCCCAAATGGGAAGAGAACTATAATATTTAAATTGTACTAAATACTTTGGAAGAAAGGTAAAAAGAAGAGAGAAGAAAGAAAGGAAGTAGGGAAGAAGGAAGGGAAAGAAGTCAGTTTATATGACCTC
Source organism: Petromus typicus (assembly GCA_004026965.1). Lineage (NCBI taxonomy): Eukaryota > Metazoa > Chordata > Mammalia > Rodentia > Petromuridae > Petromus > Petromus typicus. Next base: position 8,635 of record PVIR01041111.1, read on the forward strand.
CAGATACTTCCAGCCATAAGCACATTTATCCAATCATAAAAGACAGCTATTGTGGAGTCTTCCCAGTCCTGGCGATACTGCTAAGTAACATATTTATCTAAAGGATGGGGGAGGAGGGCAATACTGGGACTGAACATGAGGAGTCCTGAGCTACATTCTCAGCCTTTTTAAATTTTACTTTAAGGCTGACATCGCTAAGTTGCCCAGGATGATTTTGAACTTGCTATCCTCTTGCCTCAGCTGCCTCAGTAGCCTAGATTATAGACTTGTGCTACTGTACCCATGTAAGGAGTTACCAGTTTCCCATTGGAGACTTTACCCCTACAAGTGATTTTTCTTCCTGTAAAATATGTTTTGTGCTATACACCAACGAAGATAATAATGCTGCTGTCCATTTGTAGGCTTCATAGTTGCTTGGGTGCTGGCATTTTACTGCAGCACACTTGAAGACCAGCACAAGGCACAGATCCACAAACAGGAACTTGCCAGCTCATTCACTGTACAGACCCTATCAGTGCCCCTCTTCTCATGGCACACAGTCTACAGGGCTCACTGCGCATACCTTGGCATTTGCCTGAGGCCTTCACAGCTACAAGATACACAAAAATTATGTCCAGGCAGTTGACAGTCTCAGCAGCCCTCTCCCAACAAAAGTCGTATGAACTTTGTCACCTCAGAGACACCATCAGAAATGAGTGTCACGGTGGACAGTGTGCACCCACTCATGGAAGGCACCCTTTTCTGATTCCTTTTTTACTTTTTGCCCCATTTCCCCCTGCTTCTAATGAGGCTTTCTGGACCACCTCCTCAACACCACCCACATGTGAATCTATGTTTTGTATCCTACTGAGGAGGCCCAACTAAAGACCTTCATTCTTTCGTACTAAGAAGATTTACTTACTTCATGCTGGGGACTGAATGAGACCATGATATCACATTTAGTACTCAAACAGTCCTAAAGAACAGATTGAATCTATTAATAATATAAACCTGTGGTTTAATAGATCACAAAACGAGATTTCCACATTTCTACACATTCAACTCACAATCACACAGAAAGAACTTAGATACTCTTTTTCATGATCTTTTGATTCATTTTAAGGTCTCCATCCAAATAATTCTCTTTGCCTTTGTTGTAAGTTTACACTTGCTTTCTTCTGGCCAGTTGTTAAGAATATCTTCAAGTAATCTTCCTATTGATGAGCTATCTTCCTTGTGAGTCAGACCTGTTGGAGAAACTCAGAATATTCCTTGCCAAAAATAATTTTCTCCTTACAAAATACTTTTTATAGGGAAAATACTCTAATCTTTCAATTATCATCTCTTTTCCTGCTACTAGGATTTCCCATAATGTAGACAGACTCATACATTGTGACAAGATCACTGTATCAGTCAATTTGTGTGTCACCCTGGTACCAAGGATCATGTTTATATAGTGAGTTTTCTTTAAGCTTTTCAAGTTGGATTCTTCTTGGAGGGCACAAGGGTAATACATGCTTGAAACTTTCTACCAGTATGGGTTTATCTGCTGAGAAGTAAGTGACCCCAAAGAGCAGAACCACAATGGAAATGTGCTAAGCCTGGGAAGTATGGGATGCCCAGCACATTCCAAGGACACTCCAAGGACAAGCAAAATGACATCTTGTTTTAGTTTCCAATCTAACATCATACCAAAATGATGACTCAAAAATATCATAGTGCAACACATACATAAAGCCTCAGTAACAGAATTTAGATTTTCATACGTGTTCATTTTCAGCAGTATGGAGACATTGTAATGTGCTTGAAAAAAGAAAATAATCAAAAGTTAAAACTCAGGAAACAAATGAAGTGAGTCATTCACTTAAGTGATTTTCTCTATTGTTTTCTTTTTCATAAATCAAATATGCCAGATAAGAGCTTGATATTTTTGTTTGGATGTATTATATACATGTATCAATTCCCAACAATGCATGTAATCATTATGTATTGCAAATAAGTACCAAAAAAATAAAAGATTTTTTAAAACCTGAAAAAAATCTATTTGATTTTTTTGCTTCTGAGAGGTTGCACTCAAAATGACTGGAAAAAGAAATAGCTGTCTATGACTCAGTAGTTCCAGATTAAAGAAGATACTTCCTTTAGAAATGATCATTCTGAATGATTCAGAAAAGGATGAGATTTTTTTAGTAAGTCATTTACTCAAAATGCTGCTGAATGAGCAAACGACAGTTTATTCTCAGTGGATATCGTTCAGTATTTAGGAATGAAGTGAGAACCATACCATTTGAGACTGAATATGAAAACATGATCAAGAGTTAAACCAAGATCACATGTTCTTCTCTTACCAAAATAAATAAATAAATAAATAAATAAATAATAAATAAAAGCATCAAAAGGGAAGCCAGTACTGAAGAGCAAAGTAAAATATATATGTGCTGCCGAAGTGAGCACAAGAGCAAAGTAAAATGTAATAAGAAAGAATATATAGCAAAGAAGCAATACCTGGTAGAAACTATCACAGACCTACTCAAGGAAAACTCTCTACTATGGCTCTATTGGGTATGATCTCTGAATATTTATTACCAGAATTGTAAGGAAGCCTGTTACAGGAAAAAAACAAAACTGTAAGTCATCTTCAATTTTCCTTTTCTGAGCAACATTTTAGCAGATCATTAAAATCTTTTGAAGTCACATTTGAAAGCCCCTCTTTAGTGGCTCAGTGCTATTTAGGATAATGGCCTGTGTTATTTTTGTAAAGTTCACTTCACAAATTTAAGAGGTGTCAACAGAAGCAGGTGCTATTAGAACTTGGCAGAAACCGAAGAACAGAAAGACAGTGGGAACTTATTTCTAAAACCTGTTCTTGTGAGAGAGGAACATGTCTAGAATGTGTCTATCAGTAACAATAATGGTTTACAAGGCCTCTCTCCTTTGCTTGCAGATAGGTGTGTCTTCGTGTGGTCTTCCTCCTGTGTGTGCCTGTTCCTAATCCCTTCTCCTTAAAAGAGCAGTAAACACATATTAGGACCAATGTAATGGCTTCATCTCCCTTCACTAATTCAGTAAGAGAATGAACAGAATGTGTCTTTCTTCGAATACAGCTGCACTCTGAGGTACTAGGCTTTAGGATTTCAACATATCAATTTTAGGAGGATGTAATTCAGTCTGTAAGGGTAGGCTAGTAATATCAAAAAGTATTTCAATTTCCATATCACCAAGGTAAAAATTTTAAAAATGAAGAAGATTCTAGAAGTTAAGAAAATTTTAACATTTTTTTTTCAAAAATTAAAGCATCTAAAGTCAATTTAACATCCCCAGTCAAGGAATGAAAAATGTTTTCCATTCATTGGTGTGGTTTATTTACAAGCAAGACCTAATAATATGAAAAGGACAAAGAATTTCCTTATATCTCAATAGTACTTATCAAAATACTGGTTCTTTGCAAATTGACATCCACTTGTCAGAGAAATTTTATTATTTGTTCAGTGATGAGAAGCAAATTACAGAAGCTTTTGTTTTTAAATGTTGTTTGGTTGGGTTTTATTTAGACTTTAAAGAAGAATCTTATCACAAAGATTTATAAAGACTAAAAATGACTCCCAGATTATATGCCCTACAGTGTACAAAACCAGCTGAAACTATACTAAATGAAATTTGGCTCTGGAATTTAGATTTTTTTTGTTGTTTTCATAGATTTGGAGGCCTATTTCTTTAAATCTACCATGTTGTTACAAAACATACTCTGCTCTAAAATATTATAGCAGCTTAAAATTTTATGTGAGTCTCTTTTCTTCATAAACCTTTTTTCTGGGCACTTGATAACAAAATAGGTGATAAGACATTTGGAGCAGACAGCATGATCTAATAATGCTTATTATAACACTACAGAAAGCAAGCATTTCAGGGCCTACTCCCACCTCCTTCCTTTCCTCTCCTCAGCCTCAAATTTAACTGTTTTTTAGCTGTTCAAATTTAACCCCTTGCTTTATATGAAAACTACAGAGGACATGCATTTATTTCACATCTTTTTAGCATATGAGGGGTTAGTAAGCACCAAATAAGAATTTTAAGCATCTTAAAAGTATTTGTTGCTTTAGAATGTTCTTATGTTTACAATAAGGTGTATCTACCGATCACAAAACTATGACAACAGAAATAAACAATTATTTGAGCAAAATCAAGACAAAGAAACAAGGACAAAAAGTGACATTTATTATTTTTCTTGCTCTGGATTACTGTATCAAATTATTTGTGTGCTTCACTTAATTTTTTTCACAGAGCACATTAGAAAATTTAGTCTTAGACTTAGAACTTCTCAGTTTCTA
>PVIR01041112.1:0-12933 GCA_004026965.1 Petromus typicus
CAGAGTGCTAGGATTACAGGCTTGAAGCACCAACCTCAGTTGCAAATGTTTTTAATATCCGAACACCTATACAGAACAACTGGGCAGCATCCACCAAAATTACAAAGGAATGTATTCTTTGGCTCAACAATTCTCCTTCCATGAATGCATATTCTAGAAGATACAACCTAGGTGACTCACAGGGTCTTCGGGGGTTCGGGGGAGTATGCCCCAAGGAACATTCAGCAATCTCTAGGAACATTTTCAGTCATGACAATGAGGAGAGTACAAAGTGTTAACTGTACCCAGGCCAGGAATATATGTCCTACAACATACAGGATGACACCAACACACAGGATGATCTGGACCAACACACCGACCGTGCAGGGGCTCAGAAATTCTTACATATGAGATAGGCTTTGACACACACAATATGACATGTGGGCAAAGTTACTCACTTGTGTAAGACAACTAGAAATATTAGATACTGAGAATAGTATATTGACATGAAGGAACGTTATGTGGAAAACTAGGTTAAATTGCAAGGTATGTGTAGAATGCTACCACATCAGAGAAAAAAGAATTACATACTCATGCTTTCTGGATGGGCACAGAAATGCATGCAAGGCTCATACGAAACCCTGACAGTGGTCTCTTTGGGCAAGAAGGCTGCTGGCTAACAAAGGAAAGGAGGAGGCAGAACAAAGTGGTTCTTCGCTTTGCTCTTCTCTTTTCTTTCGTCCTGTACCACCCAGCTGCGCTCCCAGCAGAGGCAGGAAGACCTGTCCCACATGCTTTGACTTTTTGACTTCCAAGTCCTCTAACTGTGCCACCCTTATGAAAGCAGTTTTAAATCCACTGCAACTTTCTGTAAGAATATGTTCTTCCAGCTCTTCACTGTTACAATAAAAACCCTCCTCCCACACCTTTACCCTGGAAAATGTAGTTTAATCAAAACTGAATTTCAAATAAAATTATCTTCTCTCACCAAGTGAATCTACAGTTTGGTGCTGACCAAAATCTGACACTTTTTTTTTCAATGACATAAAACCATCTTTAAAATTGTCTCAGGGTCACTGTATTCACTGAGCTCATGGCTTATGACAACACACCCAAGAGTGGCTTCCTTTCCTCCTCTCCAACCCCTTTTCCTCCTATCTCTCCACTCTAACTTCAAGTTCTAATAGGGATCTACAGCCATAGGTTACTCTGGTCAAATACAAAATTGTACTCCATGTAACATGCAATACATGCCAACATACCCCGTTATGATACATGTGCTCCAAGTCATTCAGATAGTACTCTTCAATCGAATGGGGCATGCCTTCCACTTCAAACACATACGCTGGGTTCATCTTGTTCTGAACAGGAACGGCAAAGTAGTCTGCAAACTCTTTACAGTTGATGGTAGCTGACATCAAGACCACCTGCCGAGAAGAGAGACCATTGGAACATAGACAAGAGGAATAATCACTGAAATGAAAACACTTAAAATCCCAGGCAAACCTACTCCATCAGTCCTGTGTTTAATAACTTCAGTGATTTCTAAACAGAGTACCTTCAGATAAGCTCATGTATTATACAAATGATTACAAGTTATAGAGGATGCTCAGAGATACTAATTTTTACAATTCTTCTTCAATTATTTTAGCAAATAAACACATTCCTCCAAAAATCTGTATGAATCTGTACCTAAAAACAATTTTTTTTTTTGAGACAGGGTCTCACTTTGTAGTTCAGGTGAGCCCTGAGCTCAGCCTCAAACTCACATCACAGCAATCCTCCTGCCTCTGCCTCCCAAGTGCTGGGATTACAGGCGTGAGCCACCACGCCCGGCACTGTGGTATGTGGTACTGGTTGCTACTGGGGTGAGTCTCCACACCCAGTATTGTTATGTGGTTACCGGGGATCGAACCCTGGTCCTTGTGCTTGCAAGACAGGGGCCAGAACCACTGAGCTATATCCCCGGCCCCCTAAAAACAATTTTTGCACCAGGAATTTTTTTAAAAAATCAGTTACTAAGCTGACTGGGGGCCAGACATGTAATCCCAGCACCTGGAAAGAAGGCTGAGGCAGGAGGACTGACTCAAATTCAAGGCCAATTTAGGCTACACAGCGAGTTCCAAGGCAGCCTAATTTACATAGCAAGACCATGTCTCAAAAAAAAGAATATAAAAAATAAATTTCTGGATAGTGTGTTCCAGAAAAATGAGTAAACCAACAAAGAAAAAGATAAGATATCCAGAAAACCTTCACTATACCACCAAAAAGCCAAAGACGTCCCAAGATAAGAGCTATGCAGCATCCAGGGGGGACCAGCCTAGATCTCAGCAAGATCATGCCAGCTTAGGACCAACTGCAGTTCTCATTTCTGCCAACAGGAAAATACAACATCAATACACAAAATCCAATAGCTTTCCTACACAACAGTAACTAACCTAAAAAAAAATTAGTTACGGAAACAAATTAGTTAGAGAAACAATAAAAAAATCAGGGAAACAGTTCCATTCACAAGAGCATCAAAAAATAAATAAGTAAAATATGTAAGAGTCCACCTAACCAAGAAGACTCAAGACCTCTATAAAGGAAATTACAGAACACTGAAGAAAGAAATTCAGACTTTAGAAAATGGAAAGATCTCCCTTGTTTGTAGATTGTAGAATATCATTAAAATGACATTACCAAGAGCAATCTACAGATTTGATGTGATTCCTATTAAAATATCAACAGCAATCTCACAGCACTTTTTAAAAATCCTAAAATTTACATAGAAACACAACAGAACCAGATTTCCAAAGCAATCCTGGGTGTGGAAGGAGAGCAGTGCTTAGGCATCATTACATCTGATCTCAAATTATACTACAAAGCCATAGTAACAAAAATAACATGGTTTGGGGACAAAGACAGATACATGAACCAACCACCTATAGCCACCTGATTTTCTACAAAGCAGCCAAAAACATACACTGAAGTAAAGACAACCTTTGACAAACTGTGCTGGAAAAACTGGATGCAGAAGACTGAGGCTAGATCCCCATTTCTCACCCTGTCCTTACAAAAAGGTCAAAACAGATTAAAAAAAAAAAACAAAAAAAACCCTGATCTCTAATCAGAAACCCTGAGACTGCTAGAGGGGAACAGCTGAAGACCTAAGGCAGGGCTGAGGAAGGAGAGGCATGGGAGACCTTGAGGCCCAGGTAGCTCTGCTTCTGTGTCTAAGCCCATTAACAGCAGCACTCTTGTAAAAAAAGAAAAGAGGGAAAGTAGAGCATTTCTAAAAACTTTATAAAGACACCTACAACTTGACTTTAAATCATTTGGCTCAAACACATGCACCATATAATCTATATTTTGAACACATAACTGCTTCAAATATATTTTAATAAACTACAAACATATTGGAACTGACAACTACTTCTTACTGTTCCATGGACAGGTATTGCACTCCCTACCACCATTTGCGCAGTGTGGTAGACTTCTTGTTTTAAAATCCAGCAACACTCTTAACTCTATCACTGAAAGCTAAAAGATACACCATCAAATCATTATCTTGGTTTGTGTAAAAAAAGAAGTCTTAAAATGACAATCAAGGGCCAGGGAGTTAGCTCAGTGGTTCCGGCGCCTGTCTCGCAAGCGCAAGGGCCCGGGTTGATTCCCCGGTAACCACATAACAATACTGGGTGTGGAGACCCACACCCAGCAGCAACCAGTACCACATACCACAGTGCCGGGCGTGGTGGCTCACGCCTGTAATCCCAGCACACGGGAGGTAGAGGCAGGAGGATTGTGATGTGAGTTTGAGGCTGAGCTCAGGGCCAGCCTGAACCACAAAGCGAGACCCTGTCTCAAAAAACCTAAAAAAAAAAAAAAAAAATGACAATCAAGAGAGGCCTCAATTTGTTGGACAATTTTCAATATAATCTCCAAGTCAAGGTCCCTAAACAGAAATGAGAAGCCATTATTTCACACATTCTCCAGCCTCCTAGCGCCTACCGCTTACTGCCAAGTTCAGGTTGCATTCATTCAGCACAAGCACGAACATGGTCACCCCTTGGGTAGAAGAGGAGGAATTTTTTCCTGAACAAATGAGCAAATTAGACCCTGGGATACCAAACACTACAGGATTTAGAAAGCAACAGATAGTTACCAATTCCATGCTATAATGATATGCATATTCCTGAAAATTGCTACCAGAGTTGGTTCTCAAAGAATCTGCATAGTACAGCTGGATTGAGAGTGACTATGTTCAGACTTTTTAGATGGCATGGTTATTCTAAATCCTTCAGTATTTTGGACTAATTCCCATCCCTTTTGTTCAAATAAAAAAAGGATATTTAATCATTGCCCTATGACTTTCAGTTAACTAAGACCTATACCTCTAAAACCACCCACATATATTGTCCTCAATCTTTAAAACTCTATGGAACTTTTGGTGCTATTTTCAAAATGATGACTTGAGTCATCTTTAAAATGTGGTATTTATTTGAACAAAAGCAAGGCTCCATGACTCAGCATTTCACTGTAGTCCACTATTACTAGATCATTTCTTACAGCTTAGACAAAGTGTCAGAACTGAATGCAATAATAATAACCAAAAAATATTTCACAGTGCATCTGTGAAAGACACCCTCCTACTTGCTCCATGGCAAGACCTGGAGTGCTATATGGAATGGCCAATTTTAAGAGACTAGGCCTATTGTTTCTGTTAAAACATGGAGAAACAAACTAGACAGTAAATCTCAAGTATTTGTTACTTAGAAAATCAAATTTACCTTCACAAAACGTGAATTTGTTCTTAAAAGTTTGCGGACTATCAACAGCAAGAAATCCATTTCTTCAGTTCGTTCATGTACCTACAAAATAAAAAGGGAACATTCCACATGGCATCAAGCAACACACATGGCATTGCTGAATGAGCAGAGGGAAAGAGCATGTTATTGCACCTCTGGGGGACAGGGGCCAAACCAGTTCTTATGGAATGCAGCTCCTCAGGGAAAAGGCGAATCCAGGTTAGTGGAAACAAAGGGCATCTGCCCACAGACCAGAGGGTACATGTGGACTGTCACTTCTGTGTCTGTAGGGCTGTGGCACATGGACAGAGCAACAATGAGTATCCCTGGCCCTCTCCACTTAATGTTGATAGGTCACTGTGACAATTAGGATGTGCCTACCCTTCCCAAACATAGAAGACCACTGGGCCAAACCCTTGCAGCCCAAGGGCTGGACACACCTGCGTTGTAAAAAAAAAGTAGTAGGAAATAAGGGATGTTAATTACTTATTTACATAAACTATTTATATATATTTATATGTGGCCCAAGACAATTCCTCTTCATTCAGTGCAGCCCAGGCAAGCTGGGCACGTCTAACCCACAGCCTGTGTGGTAGGAAGCCCGTGACCTCCCTACACACCTGCTGACTCCTCTGCCATAGTCTAAAAGTTCACTGTTAGTTTAGCAAGTACAGGGATATTATGGCTTACATCTCAATGTCCCCCCAAAGCCTTGTGAAGTCACAGGTGGTGCTTTTCAGAGGTGGTGGATCTAGAGTGTGTAAGGCTGGGGTTAAAGATGTGATGCTGAGCTTGATTCATGGAATGATGCTAGGATTAACAGTAGTGAGTGATACCAGTTGGGTAGCCTGGACAAAATATGAGAGACAGGAATAGAGCTGCTATTATCAATGCTCATCACTTGCTGTTTGCTGCTTTTGTTGTCTCCTACCTGCCATGAACTATTTCTCTGCTGTGATCCCCTCTGCCCTGCCACCCTGCCTTAGAGCCAGCCTTCTATGAACTGAAACCTCTGTAGACTGTGAGCTCAAATAAACCTCTCCTTGATTAACTCTGGGTGCTAGGTATTTTGTCTCAGCAACAAGAACAATAACTAAGACGAGGAATAAAGAAGTAGCAAACTAATACTGGCTAGGGAGCCACGTATTGTATTCCACTGTAGGTAGAGCTACAGCTCACACAGACAGGCAGGGAGGGCCTGGAAAAGATGGATCAGTCAAAAGAAAGTAGCCAGAACAAAGTGAGGGTCTGAGGAGTACAGGCAGAATTTCAACAGCAGCAGCACAGGGCCTGCTTAGAGAAGCAGCTGCCTCCTAACCCATTCAGACAGAAATGGAGACACAGATTAGGCCATCCAAGCATTCAGAGGGGTTCCACCCCTCCCACTCTGCCCCACCTGGACCAGCCAGGGACAAAGCACCATTTTCATAAAAGAATCAAGTTATTCTACTTGGTCAGGGCTCCTCAGTGTACAAGGGAATAGTACGATTCTCCCTGGAGACATTTCTCTGCCACAGTTCAGAGAGCAGCCTAAAGATGAAAAAGAAAGTCTTCTGCTCAGGATAAATGGCCTGATGCTTCTTCTTATAGCAATGACTACTTCTCAGAGGCATCTTCCAGGTATAGCTGCCTTTTGAGTCTTGAGTCTGTTGCAAGGTCCTACTTCTTTAATTTATTGGACATGAGAAGTTTCTGCCTATATGGCCAGCCGATGGTTCTTAGGCTCTGGGTTAAAGTTTGTTTTGTTTTGTTTTTTAAAGACCTTTAGGTAATCTCAGCCTTGAGATACCAGAAAGAATAACTGATTAGAACAATTATGTCACTTTAGCTAAAGCAGTACAATCAGCCATAACAACAGTATCAAACACAGCCTAGGAAATGACAAACTGTGGTAACTATTAATTTGCCACTTTTAACCATATGAACTAGATTTGGGGTTATGTATCAAAATCTAAAACAAACCAGAAAATTATGTGCAATTAAAAAGCTCTTAACATGCTGATTTTACCTTCAGGGAGATTTATAAGAGGCTAGGAGGAAAAAACAGAGAAAATAAGAAAAAGAGATTAGGAGCAAGGCTGGAGGACAAACTTTGGTGAAGAAAATGGAAAGGAAAGAAAAAGGAAGAAAGAAAAACAGGAACAGAACAGAACACCAACAAAACCCCTAGAAACTGTGCTCAAACAAACTAGACTAAAACAAGAACAAAAACCAGAAAAAAAAAAATCCAATTCAGGGCATGTTTCTGCTGTCACTAGTAGGCAACATGGGCCGACAGAGTTCAGAGCCAATCAAATCATCCCAGCAAGCCAGCAGCAGCTTCACAATGGGGCAGGGGGTAATCTCAACTGGCCTGCACCTTAAGTTCCACTGGAACGGGATTCACTGAGTCTGCAACAGTCCATCCACCTCCTGTCACCTTGAACTCTGCTCACTGACCTCATGCTGACTTGAACCTGGCACCCTCACCAAGATACCAGAAGCCACCTCATGGAGTTGGTCCATAGTTGTTCTAAGTTCTGAGCTCAGTTGGCCCCTCTCCAAGATGGCTATAAGCCAATTGTCCTCTCTTAGGAACATCTGAACCTGAATAACCAACCATCCACAGCAGTCTGCTGTATCCACTGTTCCACTGGTGCATTTCTCCATGGAGGGCTCTGGGGTTACCAGTCATCACAGTGCATCTGCAAGTTCAATCCACTGTTCCCACACATTGAGACCAGGCTCTGGGAGAAACCACTGCCTGCTATCTCCCTCTTCTTCTTTCAGTCTCTCTTCTCATTCTCCCGTGAACCTGAATTTTCACTTCAGATGCTTCCTGAGTCCTAGGAACCCACTCCTTTCCTTCTTTGCTCCTCAGGCTGCTATATTCCTTTGTCAGGACACTAGATCTTGGAGAGATTCTGCTGTTCACCAGTCCATATCTTTCCTAGAGTTTTTCTCATAGAGTTAAACAGACCCTCAGCCCTACATTGCTGAGGGTAGAACCCAGGATGTTGCCATGCAAGGTAAGTGCTCTATCACTGAGCTGCATCTCCAGAATCCCCATTTTTTTTATTAAGTATTGTTATCCTTGATTTACTACATACAGTGTTCCTGCAGGTGGCTGAAAACATCTACACAGTTCTTGTAGAAGATGGAACAAAATGTATCTCTAGTTTTGAGGCTGCAAGGGCTCTATGCAATCACAAACAGCATATAAACGAGGGAGGGACATTGTTCCAGGAAAACCAAAGTCTCAAATCTGACCCAGAGCCAAAGTCTTCCTACACCAGCTCTAGAAAAGGAGTCTTTTCCATATTGTGAGACAAAGAATAAAAACAAATTTTACATTCCTAAGTAGAAAGGGCAGATGCAGACCCAGAATACTGATCAACCCATCACAAGAGGACACAGTAAAGGAAGCTGTCATTCTGACAAGCAAGGACTCACACAAGAGGGCAGAACACTCACTTCATCAATGAAGATATGCGTGAATTCCGTCAGACTCTTGGCACTGACTATTTTTTGAAGCAGGACTCCTGTGGTCATGAAAATTAACCGGGTGTCTTCTGTTGCTATCTTCTCCAGGCCTACCTGAAACCAGAGAAGGAAAAGAGAAGGTGGCAAGAGTTCAGGTTTTAATGGCTCCTACTTAACTACCCAAAAAGGCTTTGTCCATTTTTTTTTTTTTTAGGTTTTTTGAGACAGGGTCTCGCTTTGTGGTTCAGGCTGGCCCTGAGCTCAGCCTCAAACTCACATCACAATCCTCCTGCCTCTGCCTCCCGAGTGCTGGGATTACAGGCGTGAGCCACCACGCCCGGTATTGTGGTATGTGGTACTGATTGCTGCTGGGTGTGAGCCTCCACACCCAGTATAGGTATGTGGTTACCGGGGATCAAACCCAGGTCCTTGTGCTTGCAAGACAGGCGCCGGAACCACTGAGCTAACTCCCCGGCCCAAGGCTTTGTCCATTTTATAATGGAGGTAAGAATAAAAATTATTGTACTTCAGAAGATATGTGGAGTCCAAATTAAAAGTCAAGTTCTCAAGACGACATTTTGTCTTCGGCTTATCAGTCATGCTTCTGCCTACAGTACTTGCACGTAACACCACCATGTATGAAGACAACTTCTTGGCTACAAACACATAACTAAAAATGTGAAATTACAAAAGCCATGAGCCTGAGAACTCATATTTCCGTCCTACTTAACTAGGAAAGAAATTAAACTATATTCAATATAGTTTCATTATTTGTGTAACATATGTCACCATTCTGCTTTGCAATGGTTTCATTTTAATTTCCAGTAGAAAATAGCCACATCCTATTGTCAAATCAGTGAACAAGAGATCAACAAAGAGAGTTTGCTTCCCCTCACTTCTCACCTGGTAGCCCACCAGGCCACCCAGGGCCCATGAGCGCTCTTTACTGATCCACTTGGCAATGCTGCTGGCTCCTATCTTCCGTGGCTGGGTAACCACAATGTTGCAGTAGGCAGAACGCTGAACATAATGATCCAAAATGTACTGAGGGAGTTGTGTGCTCTTGCCACTTCCTGTGGTGCCATGTATAATTACCACAGAATTGCTTTCTATCAAAGAAATAACCTGAAATTTTTGAAAAGTAATAGTTATCTTTCAAAACTGGCATAAAAGTAGCAGGGTAAAGTATCATCTATCTTAGAAAGACTTGCAGGGTTTTTAAGTTAATTTACTAATTACCTAAATAGCACAACAGAACACAGGACGTCTACAAAATAGTTGCTACTTTAAAAACTAATTCTAATACTGTAACTACTAATAACTACAGAAACCAGGCCAATATAACTTCAGCTCTCTAGGTCCTCAAAAGTGAAAATACTAAATGCATCTGTGGCTCTTGCTATGTTTAAATTTCTATTATTTCAAATTTTTCTAATGAACCTGCACTGTAATTCTACTAAAAAACATGAAAACCACTGTTACTATATTGTAGTGGTTTTAAAATTTCATTTTAAACTGGGTATGGTGGCACATGCCTGTAATCCCAGCCCTCAGAAAGCGGAGGCAGAAGGAATGCCACAAGTTTGAGGCCAGCCTGGGCTCCACATTGAGTTCAAGGCCATCCTGAACTTCATAGTGAGACTGTCTCAACAAAACTTTTTTTCATTTTCATTTCAAATTATTCAAATGCATTTTAAAAAGTTAACTTCCAGGGCCGGGGATTTAGCTCAGTGGTTCTGGAGCCTGTCTTGCAAGCATAACCACATACAATACTGGGCGTGGAGGCTCCTGCTCAGCAGCAACCAGTACCAGTACCACAGTGCCGGGCGTGGTGGCTCACACCTGTAATCCTATCACTCGGGAGGAAGAGGCAGGAGGATTGCTGTGATGTGAGTTTGAAGTTGAGCTCAGGGCCAGCCTGAACTACAAAGCAAGACCTTGTCTCTAAAAAAAAAAAGTTAACTTCCATTTTTCCACTTATAGGTTACACAGAGTATCCTAAATTCCCAATTCTACTCCTCCCACACACAACTCCAGTTCCATCCTAAACTTAAATTCTTATCCTTCTAGAAACTGATATTATCAGGGAAGACAAATTTTAATATTAGCCTCTAAAAATTAATAAAATATAGCTATTCTATAAACACTATATGAGTCAATCTTAACAAAAATAAAATTTGGAACAATTGCTATTTTACCTGTAACTTTTTTCCACTAGAATAGCCAATAGAACTTTCAATATACTTTCTGTAGCCATGTTTAATAGCATGAAATCAATTAGAAACCCAGCCACTTTACCACTAGATTTGACCTAGCATTGGTAACAAACTAATGTGGCAGCCAGGTGTGGTGGCTCACGCCTGTAATCCCAGCACTCAGGAGGCAGAGGCAGGAGGATTGCTGTGATGTGAGTTTGAGGCTGAGCTCAGGGCCAGCCTGAACTACAAAGCGAGACCCTGTCTCAAAAAACCTAAAAAAAACCTAATGTGGCAATGACTGATGGAATCAATGAACAAACAGAAAAAAGGACCACACTGTAAGGAAAAACTGATGGAAGGCTGGTTTTATAGTTCAGCAGCAAAGCACTAACCAACCATGCCCAAGGCCCAGGGTTTGATCCCCATCCCTTCAAAAGGGAGGAGAAAAAACAATAGAAATGCTGAAGAATATTGTCCCTTTAAACAAGAAGACCTAGTAGTAAGCTTCTTAATGGGAAGCTCCCCTGGCGTGGAGCAGGAGCTTAGTGCCAGCAGGTGTACTCAGGTAGGGGCTAAACACATTAAATGCAGGCCAGAAGAAAACTCAGCAGCATGGTCACTGCATAAAACCATGCTGGTGCACGCCTGCAATCCCAGCACTCAGGATGCTAAAACAAGAGGACTGCAAGTTTAGTGCTAGCTTGGGCTACATAGCAAGTTGAAGGCCAGCCTGGAGGATGTAAACTCTGTCTCTAAAAGTAAAAATAAAAAATAAAAACTATCCCTTACAGCCCCATGTTAACCACCTCTGTTTGCCTCAGGGCTATACACAACACAGGTGTGCTCATCTAGTAATTTTCACTTTTTAAAAAACAATACTGGGCCTCAGGTATTTTTTTCAACAGCAAAATTATGTTCACAAAAATAACTTTACCTCTGGGGCTGGGAATTTGGCTCAGTGGTTCTGGCATCTGCCTGCCAAGCGCAAGGCCGCAAGTTCGACCCCTAGTAACCACATACCATAATGCTGGGTGTGGTGGCTCATGCCTATAACCCCAGCATTCGGGAGGCAGAGGCAGGAGGATTGCTGTAAGTTCAAGGCTAGCCTGGACTACATAGCAAGTTTGGGGCCAGCCTGAACTACAAAGACCCTGTCTCAAAAAAATAAAAATAACTTTACCTCTTCCTTACATCGATTTATAGGCAAATCAGGATATTTGTAAGTTGTCCCTGGGACACTTGTCACACTGCTTAATTTAATGGAAGGTGGCCTTGGACCTGGAGTCAGACAAAACAAACAAATACAATGACAAATCTTATTTGAAAAAAGATAAAGTAACCAACCTAGTATTACATCGATTCTGTATACATGGTATATACAGGACACATAAACATACACAAAGAGTACATTTTCAGAGGCTAACTCTGCCAGCTATCCCCTCAGAAACATCCCTAAGTAGCCCACTGGTCATGATGCAGACAATCAAACTGAGCATTCAGACCCTTCTCATAGCCACCAACGCTGTGGGCTCACAGCACCTCCCAAGCAAGTACCCATGAAACGTGGTGCTTACTATTTGACTAACAGTACTGAAAAGCATTTCGACAGAACACATCAATTTGTGAACTCAGTGATCTTGCCAATAAAATAAATTAACAGTAGCAATACATAAATCTAACTCAACTTACAACTACAGGTATGGTAAAGGAGGGCAGGTTCAGTCTGTGAAGGTGCTGGTGTGATGTCTGCCAGCACCCATGTAGTGTCCTCCTATAAGTAAGCAGACTGTCCTGCTGCCCTGCAGATGCTGAATGACCCATGACTTGCCACTCCACAGACTGTGAAGCAGCAAAACTCGTGAGATACAGGCTTCCCTGGGAATAAGTCTCACTTCCAAAATAAAGTCTTATGCCTCCATGTCTCTGCTGAGTTGCTCCCCTCTGCATACCTGTCTCCCACAGAGCCCCCTTCCTCTGCCCTTTTCTTCCTCTCCCTGCCCTTCTTTCTGTCCCGACAGCTCCTCCCTGCCTTATAAACACAGTTGTCAAGCTTTTCTTTCATAATTGGTCTAATAATATATAATTACAATATGGTTACTTTCTGTATATCATAAATAAAACATTCACGTATACACTTGTACACATGCACACATACACATGCTGGAGTCAAACCCAGGGCTTCCATGTCTGAGACAAGCATTCTGCCTGCCTCTCATCTCCCTCCCTACCCCCTGCGCGGCTCACTAAAACTATGGGTTTTCTTTGCCATACACACGTCACTGTCCTCAGAGCATCAGTGACACCTCCTTCCTTCCCAGGTGGTGTGCTGAGACTTGAGAATACCGTTAAGGAAAGAGAAGCCACAGGCCTCTGAGAGAGGCCACACGTGCAGGGGTGAAGGGAAAGCAAGCAGCTAGGGACAAGGGGGAGCAAGAACTCTGACGGAGGAGGGCCGGGGAGTTAGCTCAGTGGTTCCAGCGCCTGTCTTGCAAGCGCAAGGGCCC
>PVIR01041113.1:0-12935 GCA_004026965.1 Petromus typicus
TCCACTAATTCCCAGTCTTTGCTCATTCACTGCCCCTCAGTGACATGCCAGTGCCTCAAGAATGTCATCTGTCTGGATTCCTGGGAAGTTCCAGACGCTTTAGATGCGGATAGAGTACATTTGAGCAATGGTTTTCAGCCATGGTGCAACAAAGTTTATGTTCACAAAACCTCTCTAACATCCAGATCAGCACCAGTAGATAACGCTAAAGCAGATGTTACCCCAGCATATCTTTACTATAAAAATATACTTTTTGATTGTAAGTTTATATATATAATTTTATTTAAAGTTACTGCTCATTTTTGGCTATTACCTCCAACAAAAAATTTATTACTCATGAGCTAAAGTTTAGGCTAAAGAAAGTATTCCAAATTTAAACCTACATTTACTCTGGACAGGCACAGAACCAACATCCTCCCCAGCTTGAGAAAGGCACAGCTGCGTTCTATATCTGAAACTGTCTTCCAAAGTGCTGGGCAGCTCTTGAGAATTGTAAGCAAAACTATTTTCAAGCACCTCCTTAGTTTAAATAGTTCTGGAATCTCCTTCAGATGCTCAAATACCTCTCATTCTCGCCCCAATGGATGCAAATGTCTCAGATTATAAGGCTAGAAGGCTTCTTAGGACCATCTAGCCTGAGCTTTTACCATCGTAAGGCCTCGTGTTGCGAGGGCTGTAGGGTTTTCCGGTCCCTTTGCTACTTGCCAGTTCTTTGACTCCTATGCAAGCAGCTATCACGTTCTCTTGGTTTTTGTATCTCTGCAAAAGAAGGTATGACTCACAGTGGAAACCCAACGAATGTTTATCAAGTCCTCCTCTATTCGATGGTGTCCTAAACATTTCCCCCACTATTATCCTGGGAAGTCTGAGTGCTTTGAACAGTGGGCAGGCGTGACAGAGACCCAACCCTCCTGTCTTAGCAACCAAAAGTATTATAGGTAGAAAAGCTAGTTAGAAATATGGCAGGCAGGGCCAGGGATTTAGCTCAGTGGTTCTGGCACCTGTCTTGCAAGCGCAAGGACCCGGGTTCGATCCCCAGTAACCACATACCTATACTGGGTGTGGAGACTCACGCCCAGCAGCAACCAGTACCACATACCACAGTGCCGGGTGTGGTGGCTCACGCCTGTAATCCCAGCACTCGGGAGGCAGAGGCAGGAGGATTGCTGTGATGAGTTTGAGGCTGAGCTCAGAGCCAGCCTGAACTACAAAGCAAGACCCTGTCTCAAAAAAAAAAAAAAAAAAAGAAATATGGCAGGCAGACAGACAGGGCAGGCCCTTGGAGGAAACTCACAAGAAAGGAGACTGTTCCAAAGGTCGAGGACATCAGAAAATACTGGAAAACAGTGACCAATTAAGGCCTCATTCTAAGTCAGTAGGGAGTCCAGGTCTAGACTCACCTCCTCCTTTCCCAGGAATGTAGTAATTGTAATTTCCTGGGACAAAGGGCCAGGAATCTGGCCCACCTGGAAGAGCCTCTTGATGGGGGGGTGGGGAGAACCCTATATGACTTAATTTCTCGTTGGACCCCTTTTGATCAAGATTGCTTAAACAACTGTACTTATTATAATTCCATTGGTTCGCCCATTTCTTTTGAATTTTATTGGAAGTCCCTACTTTAAATCCGCCTCACCTCATGGCTTTGTCTCATAAAAGCCCTCTGAAAAGTGAGGTGAGTGCGTTATCCACCTTTCCGGGTTCCCCCTTCTGTCTGTCTTAGGCAGACGCTTTCTCTCATTAAAATTTTCCTACTCAAACCTCCATCTGTCGTTCCTAAAATTCATCCTTCGATTTTAGAGAACACGAGCTCATGTTTTAAGTGGGGAGCCAGGCCTTGCTCTCCTGTGTCAAAAGGACTTGAGTTGGATTTCTGGGCTACCTGCATAGGTTTGGGCTTTTTTCTTTATTCACTCATGAGTTGTGTGCCAGGCATAGGGCCATGCCCTGGGTACACAGAGCCAAAGAAAAAGCAGAGGGTTATGTCTCACTTGGGTGACAGAAACAATATGAGCATACAAACATACAAACCCTGACAGGGGCACTCTAAATTGGGAGGCCGGGGAAGGCATCCCTGAGGAAATGACATTTAAGCTCAGATCTAGAGGATGGAAATGTTCCGGATACTGGCAGAGTCAAGTCCACGGAAATAACATGTATGAAATTACTAACACAGGAAAGAAATTACCAACAGGAAAGAGAGAGAGAGAACCGGAAGCACTTCTGCCCCTCTCACATCCCCTCGGCCTTCCTCTGCTTTCAGCCACAGCGGTGGTGAACAGTTTGCCGTGTGTTCAGTTACCCTTCAAGCTGCCAGCCCCCTAAGAGCATCTGAGCGCTTCCCGCCTCTTCTGAGACACCAAGTGCAGCTGGGAAGGAGCTGTTAATGCTGCCCAGGCAACTGTCAGCTGTAGGGAAGAGAAGCTGGCAGACAAACGCCCCCTCCTGTCCTTCCACACCTTTGGGAGATAGATTGTGACTTTTCAGGAGATTTCAGCAGAATACAGCCTTGTTACCCAGGCTAGCAATCCCAAAAATGTATTTGTTTTCCTTTTTTCTGCTTTTTTCTTGTCTTTACTCCTTCCCAATTTGCACTTCTATCATTTCAAGGAAACTCAAGTGAGGATGGACATGTTAGAGAAACAGGCAAACAATACGAAAGTAGGGGAGCCAGGAGGTCAGCTAAGCACAGTGGAGTTTCAACTGTAGGATAGGGGCTACTTATGGACTTGGAGGCCCAAATGAGAATGTTCTACTCCAAGCTCCGCAGGGGAGACTGGGCAGCATCCACAGCTGGTGGCTATAACAGTAGTCCAGGAAACAGAAAGTGGAGGCTGGAATTGTGAGACTGGAAGAGGTGATAAAAAGAAATGGACAGGTTGGGATATATCTTAGAAGTGGAATGGTCTTCCCTTGCTGTGGGGTTGGATGAGACATAGGCTCGGATCGAGGATGATCTTTCTTAAGCAACTGGGTAGGTGGTGGTAATATTTCACTGAGAATGGAAGAACAAGCCTGGGCAGGAATCAAGTGCAATGTTTGTCTCCATAAAGTGGGAGATGCCTGTGTGATATCCACGTGGAAACATCAAAGACATGTTTAGAGTCATGTGTCAGAAGCTCAAGGGAGTGGCCAGAGCTCTGAGGATCATTCCTGTACATAATGCTTAAACCAAAGGGACTGGACGAACTCACCTGGAGTGACCAGGGAGCTAGAACAAAGCAATGAAGATCTATCATGGCGTTCTCAAGAACTTCAACACTCCAATGTTAGGCAGAAAAGGCAAAAATGATACTTCAAAAGAACCACTGAAAATACAGTATACCAGAGACATCACACAGTTCAAGAGAAGTGAATATTTTAAAAAGGAAGAGGTGGTAGACTAGTTGGAATGCTGCTCAGAGAGGGAATAATTTGAGCTATCATCATCTCTCATGTTTTCTTCAGCCTTAAATCACCAAAAGCACATAGTCTCAGGCCAGATGTTCTGATTGCAACAGAACTCCTCCTGAAAAGACACGCTGCACTTAACACAGTGGCTGAATACTGGTTCCGACTTGGAAAATCGCTTCCTGGGAGACGTTTAGATCTGTCGTCCTTTCTCAGTGAGGGTCTCCATCTGCTTACTCCCTAATAAGTCTGTATCCCCCTTTCTATTCCACTGTCTAAATAACTGAGCTTTTCTAGCCCAAAGAAACAGTTAGTAATAAGGGCATGCTATTCTTTCCTTAGTCCCTAGCCACAATTTAAGAATCTCACCATTTTAGACCTCTCTTTCCTGGGTCTTCAGGTCACATATCAGTACCATGACTCAATTTCTAAACCCTCCCAACTTGAGTTTCTCTCGCTTTTAATCTCTTCTTCCATACACCTTTGGGCCTTCCTATTTTCACTCTTGACTAATATCATAGCCTTGGCACAATCCCTGGGGTCACTCATCAGGGTCCCCCAGTGGTCCCAAGAAATTTCACTGATTTTCAGTGATATTTGGGAAAACTGCCTAGTGTCCTACTGTTACTTTCTGGAAGCAGACTTTCTCATTCATCAAGTCCACAGTTTAGATGACAAGCAAGAGCGAATATTCTGCTGCTATTATCTGAGTAGTGTGGGGAAATGCTTTATTTCATGGCTATCCCCTAAGACAACAAGAACATACTTATAATTAGAGAACTTACAGAGATCCACATCTTGCAGTAGCCAGATTTTCAGGATAATCAGAGACATTTCCACCTCCTAAACCATTCCAAACTGCATTGAATTATGCCATTTCATTAACAAAGTCAGTCCTCTGTCAGAATATTCCATTGTTTTCCTTTATTATTTCATCTAGTCTTGCTCCAGAATCTGACCAACCCACCAGCCATATGACAAAGCAAGCCCTTCACCACAGCCCCTTCTTCACATCCCCATAGAAACTGTCCCTGCCTCCCTCTTTCCGCCTTCTCTGTAGCTCTTTTCATGCAAGCCACACCCCTTCCTGGAACATTGCCTGGCACCTTCCTCCAATCTTCACCATTTTCTGTTTGTTACAGGACTTTGGTGTCTACCTACAATTCAGCCTTTGGCTCTATCATGAATTTTAATTCCCCTCTGCATTAGTCTATACCCTCCATCCAAATAATAATATCTTTTGTAATCTCCCTACCTGCCCCCACAAGATCTTACTACCTCTAACCAAAATGACTTTTATAGCACATTAACTTGAAGGTTTTGTTTTTTTATTTTTATGGTACTGAGGATTAAACCCAGCTTTCCTCTGAGTTACATCTATAACATTAGGCCGTTTTTTCCTGTTCCTTTATTTTAAGACAGTCTCACTAAATTACCCAGGCTGGCTTCAAAGCTATCCTCCTGCCTCAGCTTCTCAAATGTGGGGATTATAGGCACATACCACTGCACCTAGTTCAGGATAAAGTTGTTTTTGGATTTTTTTTTTTTTGAGACATTTTTGTAGTTCAGGCTGGCCCTGAGCTCACTGTGTGTTCAGGCAAGCTTTGAACTTATTGAACTTACAGCAATCCTCCTGTCTCTGCCTCCTGAGCGCTGGGATTACAGCCATGAGTCACCATGCCCGGCATTGTTGTATGTGGTTACTGGGGATCGAACTCAGGACCTTGCACTTGTGAGGCAGTCACCAGAACCACTGAGCTCATTGCTCTTTATTTTTTTTAGGTATGAGAGGTCCCCACTAGGCTGTTAGCTCATGGATGGTGACTCAGCACCTATGACAAAGTCCATATCCAATAAACAAACCTTTTGTTAGGAGCAACTCTGAGTTCCAGCCTGGCTTCCATTCCAGGCTTGTCCAGGATCTTAGGAAGATAATTTAACTTCTATTGACCTCCTTTGCCTCATCTCTAAAATAAGATTAATCATATCAGGAATGCTTGAAAATAAATTATTTATCATTTTGAAAGTGCCTCGAGTACTTTGGAGATTGGCATTTCTATTTTTGAGGCGTCCTTCCTGCTGGAGCCAGCAACTTTGTGAAATAGATGTGCAAAGAAAAGGGGATGATCTGTTCAAAGAACAGTTCTTCTCTTCTCGGAACCCGAAATAATTACATCCTGTATGTCAGACAAGGTCATCTTTTAGCCTTTATGGTAAATGATGGAGTCTTGAAGAAACCTGCATTTCCTACCAGTGGCTTTAAAGTGATTACAGTGTTTATGTCAAACTGTAAAAAGATGAGTAAAAATTCTATCATCCAGAGAGCAAGGATTTCCCCGAGGGGAGAAATAAATGAAGAGTACGTTTGAAGTCTACCGAAATGTAAATGACCTTCGCAGAAACCAGTCTCCTGTTTGGAAGTCTGGTCAGGGTTACTGGTCGAGACATTGATTTCAACGATTAGTTTATTTCAAGACATTTAAGACACATCCAAAGCCAAGGGCAAAGAGAACAAGTCACTGTCAATAAAAACTCATGCTTCAAATGCATCAGCTCGCTCAGTCCTCATGACCCTCCCCTGAGACATGCAGGGCAGAATTACTAAACCTGCCCCTGGCTGAGGAAAGTGCACTCAAGTGTGGTTACACAACCGGCCAAGGCCACTCAAATCCAAAAGCTGGATTCAAACTGATCTTTTGACTCAAACCCAAGCCTCCTCCCACTCTACTCACCACCTCTCAGCCCAGCAGCCCTGGCCACAGCCTGGGGCCCTGGGGCTGCCTGAGAACAACAAGAACTCAAGGACATCAGAGAACTTCCTGCACAGCTTCAAGTCCCTCTCCCAGTACGGTCTCTGAGCCCTTCTAAGCCCCTTCTCCCCTGGGCCCTGGACGCTGTCAGGGGCTGCGTCAGCTGGGCTTTCCCCTTTACCTCAGCTGGGCCTCTGCGCTCCTCCAAGTCTTCCATCATGAAACAGTAATGGCGCCAAGACTAACACATCAGGGCGCGTGCGCGCACACACACACACACACACACACACACACACACACACACACACACACACACACACACACACACACACACACACACACGGATGGTAACAAGGAGGGGATCCTGACTGCATCCACAGCAGCTCTCTGGGTGTCTTTGAGGAGAGGACTCAGCAGCCAGGGACTGCAGTTCCTGCAGCCAGAGAGGAGGCCCTTAAAAAGTTGTCATTTGTTCACAATGAGAACGACTCTCCCCTTCCTCCCTCCTGCTCCCTCCTCTCGTCTGTTCTCCCCTCTTCCTCTTCTCTCTCCTCCTCTTCTCTCCTTCTTCCTTTTTTTTCCCCCTCTTTCTTTCTCTCCTTTTTCTCCTCTCTGTTCTTCCTTCTTTTTCTTCCTCTCTTCCCTCTCTCTCTTTTGTATCTTGCCACATTCTTTACCCTGGCCTTGGGTTACAGTTTTCTGTGTTCATGTCAGATGTTTTCTATCTTCCCTGCGGTATCGCGGGGTTCAATAGTAGGAGACAGGATTCAGTGCATACTCATGGGGTGTCAGGTATATTGCTAAGTACTTCATACCTGATAGTGTAATAATCCTCACAACCACCTTACGAGCCAGGTATCCTGATGTTCATTCAAATTTTATAGCTGAAGAAATGGAGAAGTGGAGAAATTATTTTTTCAAGACATCTAACAAACACCAAAATTAGGACAAGGATGGCATATGTCTGTCTGTCTCTCTCTCTCTCTCTCTCTCTCACTTGGCAATACTGGGAATCAAACTCAAGACTTCACACTTGCCAGGCAGGCTCAGTGCCACTGAGCCACATCCTGGCCCAAGATACATCATTACATTTGTCTGCCGTTCCTCAATGGCCAGGCAGGGACAATGTCGAATTACAGTAAGACCTAGAAGTACACTTAGTGGAATATCATGAACATTTACTTGATTAATGTAAACTCAGGGTTCATTTAACTTAGAAGACACATGATAACAATAATGGTAGTTTTTACTGCCAGATCCTGAGCTTAATATATTTTATACTCAGTCTTCTTCACACTCTCTCTCTCTCTGCTTCCAGGATAAAACATTTTTATTTCCTCTCAACTGACTCTTTGAGAAAACCAGAACACTCATTTTGTAGAACTTGTAAAACTTCCTATATTCCAGATGTTGTTGACTATATAATCCTTATAACAATTATTTGATTAATCTTATGAGATAGGTATTTTGTTATTTCCATTTTGCACGGCTCAGGATAATGAAAATTTTACTTATGGTGACATGGGAAGCAGTTAAGGATGGACACAAGCCCAGCTCACTGACTCTGAGGCCCACACTCTTATCTTCCAGAGCCGACAGCCCTCCACTTAGACACACCTGGAGAGTACCTGCTATATGGGCCCCAGTCATCCTGCTGTAACTCATTTTACTGTTCACCACAGTGACACAAAAATTAAGGGACAGTGCTACTTAGATGTTTTATGCTCATTTGCAAGTTTTATTAGGACCGTAACTAATATCCAGTGTTTCACTAAAGTAGTATAGCATACAAAACTCTAAAATGACAAACTTAGACATTTGTTGTTAATAAATCAAAGACATCACTACTATCATAGGAGAGCTATTCACAATATTTGAAACTCATAGTTTAAAAGGTAAAATATGTAATGTCAAAAAGGATTTACATAAAATAATAGGTCAAGAGTGGCTTAGGAAAGGAAGCCAAGGATGTCTATATATACTTTAAAATTACAAACACAAGTAAGAAGTGTATTGAATGTTTGGGGGAAAACTCAAAATACAAGGAAAATTAAAATTACCCTACTGTGGCCTGATCCTCAAGTCTCACTTTTAAAAAAATTTTTGAGACAGAGTCTCACTTTGTAGCTCAGGCTGGCCTTGAACTCACAGAAATCCTCCTGCCTCTGCCTCCCAAGTGCCTGGGTTACAGGCGTGAGCCCCTATACTCAGCATTGTGGTATGTGGTACCAGGAATCAAACTCAGGACCTTGTGCTTGTGAGGCAGATGCCAGAATAACTGAGCTAAATCCCCACCCCAAGTCCAACATTTTTTGAGGTTGATATCTAAGAAGTAATCAGTCTCTTCCACCATACTAACTACAGGGTCAAGTACAATGTTTGGACTGCCAGTAGCAAATATCTAAGCTAGGGAGGAATCTCTAGAGGGTTTTTCAGATGGAGTAGAGAGTACTCCTGCAGATACTGAACTTCTAAGAATCTCAGATAAGAAACAGAGTATCTAATGAAGCAAAGGTCATGAAACCTGGAACTTAAAACTGAAAGAGAGCTGAGAAAAATGCAGGTATTTGTTAGGGAGATAGAAAAAAAATAAAGAGTAAAAGATGAAGAGGGACATGAACTTATGTTTTAGGCAAGCTCTGGAAGTTTCGACACTAAAATCAGTTAAGGAAGTCATATTCGAGATACATATTTTGACTTGTTGTTATGATTTCCATGGCCTCTCCAAAACTGAGGATGAAATTTAATTGTAACAACTGTTACTGTAAGAAGAGAAGAGATGGGACCCTTAGGAAGTGATTAGGTTGGCTGTTATCACGGGATGGGCCCCTGATGGTGGATGAGTTCTGCAGATTTTTCTCTGTCCCTCAAACTTGCTTCCTCACCCAGCACGGTCAGGTTACAGGACAAATTGGGACAATGTGAAAAACATATAAGACCTCAACTTTCTCAAACATGCCAAGCCTGGGGTGGACAGTGCCATTTGCTGGGCTTACTAGAACTGACCCAGGACACTCCCAGTACCTGGCTCGATCTCATTCATTACAGCCAACACAAGTTCCTGGACACACCCTTGGTCTTCTGCAAGGTTGCTTCTGCCTAACTACCAAGGTGAGGGTGAGGGTCCTCTCTGTAGAGACCTGCTGCCCGGCCCAATGTTGACTACTACACCCTGCTTGCCAAGGGAGGAAAAAGGCCTTGCTGTCCCTGGGGATCGGTGTTTAGCCAGCCTCACCACAGATGGAAACAGTTTGACATCTCAATGCCACTGGCTCATCTCCAAGTTCAAATCCTTCTGGAGATGCCACACTTTTAAAGTTAACCACAGGCACAGCTGTAATATAACCTATGGTGCTTATTATGTTATTTAATGAATGGGGTGTAACCAATCATAAACAGTTTTATAGAGAGACCTGATACGCAGGCCTACTTATTTTTTTCAGTTGTAGGACTGCTCTGCAGCCTACTTCATTACTCTTCCTTAGGTCATTTCCACAAAGCATAGGAGGCTGAAGCAGGCAGTCTTTTCTCAGGAGCTAAAGGAGATAGGTCACTCAACTCCTGAGACAACATCTTGGTGGTATGATTTTAAAATTAGAATTACTACACTTTAATTTTTTGGAAATTTTATTATCATGACTGTTTTGCTCAGGCAACATAATCAACCATAAACTAATTTAAAATTTTTCTATCAAGAGAGAAGAAAAGCAGATTCCAGTGAAATGGGGCCAAGACGGAAAAGGGAAAGAAGCCCAGGGAAGCTTTCCGACCATTATGAGTGAAGTCTTAGCTCAGAAGCCTCTTTTGAGCCCAGCAAAGAATGCTCTCTTTCTCTCTCCTTCATAACCCCGGCCCAATTTACTTTTTAAAATTCTACAGCTTGGTATGTTTACAGAAATCCACCCAGGCATATGTAGTTGTGTTTTTCTCTTTCAGAAAGGTTTTTAATTTATGGTTTCAAAACATGTATCTATGATGTCTAGGCCTAAATGCAACAGCTATTTACATTCCTTAGTTCTCCTAATCTTTATACACATACGCTCATGCGGTTTAGGTTTATGTGATTCTTATCATAGAGAACATGAGATTTTATGTTCTACACTTTACAGTGTGTGTTTCAACTAGATTTTTTTTTCCAAGTCATTAAGTATGGCTAGGGACCCTGATCTCTAATGCGTATATTTCAAAATAGAAGATTTTTACTTTAAATTATTATAAAACTGTTATTAGAAAAACTGTTATTATAAAAACTGAGTTTCAAAAGTTACTTAAAGAGCTGG
The DNA here is from genome assembly GCA_004026965.1 of Petromus typicus. Lineage (NCBI taxonomy): Eukaryota > Metazoa > Chordata > Mammalia > Rodentia > Petromuridae > Petromus > Petromus typicus. The sequence continues at coordinate 10,418 of PVIR01041113.1, forward strand.
GCATTCTGGGAGGTGGAGGCAGGAATGTAAGTTTGAACTCAGCCTGGGAAATTTAGAGATTTAGCAAGACCTTGTTTCAAAATAAAAAATAAAATAAAATAAAGAAAAAGAGCTAGTTATATAGCTCCAGGTACAGTCTTGCTTTCAATTCCTAGTACGGAGGTGGGGGGGGAATTGTTTTTTTGTTTGTTTGTTTTTGTTTGTTTGTTTGTTTGTTTTTTGAGACAGGGTCTCGCTTTGTAGTTCAGGCTGGCGCTGAGCTCAGCCTCCAACTCACATCACAGCAATCCTCCTGCCTCTGCCTCCGGAGCGCTGGGATTACAGGCGTGAGCCACCACGCCCGGCACTGTGGTATGTGGTACTGGTTGCTGCTGGGCTGAGTCTCCACGCCCAGTATTGTTATGTGGTTACCGGGAATGGAACCTGGGTCCTTGCGCTTGCAAGACAGGTGCCAGAACCACTGAGCTAACTCCCTGGCCCAGGGGGGGGAATATTGTTGCTTCAAGTGGAAGTGCTTTCTGCTTTATCTAGTGTCTGAGTTAAGAGGCTCTAACTTCATGAGGTCATAATCTGCCTACTCATTTAATTCTGCCTTCTGCTTTATTTTTTTCCTGAAATTATTTCTTAAAACAAAATGCCAGTGTGAACTTTACAGGAGAAAAGTATCACTTATAGGATTTCAAGGAGCGAAAACTGAGAGTAAGAACCTGGTGATAGACAGGATCCACCATCCTCAACTACATGAGCCAGGAGAAGAGTCATGGTGCTGGTGGGCGGGGCACTGACAGTCCAGAGAATCGGGGAGTGTTAGGAGATGATAGAAATGTGAGGAGGTTCTTGAAGGCTGCATCAAAGCCTTCTTTTGTCTAAAATTTGCTAATGTATCTCTGTGAGTGAAAAACATTCCCCCCCTTCATAGTGTTCTCTTTTTGAGTAAAAGGCAAGGAGGAAAATGTATTGAATAAATAACTACTTCAATGTTTTCCAAGAAATAAAATGAAAAAAGACGTTGTCAGTGATTAGATGTCAGTAAGCCCCGCTCCTACCTGAGTTATGACAATCAAAAAGGTCCCCAGCTTTTCAGATGCTCCCTGGCCTCAGCCCATCAGAGAATCACTGATATGTGGAATATGTCTGGGGACAGAAACGGCTTATGTTTGACCAGAGCAGAAAGTTTATTCATGATAGTCTCTTTCACATGTGTATTCCAAGTCCTGTTTTCAGCACCTGTCACACATGGATGATTTTTAGGTCTTCTGTTCATTTCTTCTGGAATGGCGCCGTAAGAACGCTGGTCTAAGGCCTTTAAAAGAGTGTGACAGGAAGAGATGGCAGTGTATGATCCACAGGTTCTAAACTGAGGTCATGATATGTGAAATGGAAAGAAGGTGGCTGTAGGAAGTTGTGTGAAGAACAGAGAATTTGGGGGACAGGACAACATATCTGGGCGATAGGGCTTAAGTAAAGGAAGAAGCCTGATGTTTTCATCTTGGGGTTTTTTTTGAGACAAGGTCTGGCTTTTTGTAGTTCAGGCTGGCCCTGAGCTCAGCCTTGAACTCACAGAAGTCCTCTTGCCTTTGTCTACCATGTGCTGGGCATTGTTGTATGTGGTTAACCGGGGATCGAACCTGGGTCCTTGTGCTTGTAAAACAGGCGCCAGAACCACTAAGCTAAATCCCCAGCCCAGGAGGCTGAGGCAGGAGGATTGCTTCAAGTTTGAAGCCTGCCTGAGCCACTTAGTGAGGCCAAGGCCAACCTAAACTACATATCCAGACCTTGTCCCAGTAAATAAATAGTAAACAAAGAGAGAAATAAAACAAAACTTTCTTATTTAAAAATTCTAAACCTACTTCTCCATTTTTGTGGAAGAAATAGGGACAAAGCAAGGGCAACATTTCAGCCTGAGGGCCTCCCCCTGGCTCCCAGCCTTGAACAGCGCTAAACTAGTGAGCATCCTATTGTCATTTGAGAAAGCCAGCTGCATAGCCAGATAGAGTGAGCCTGTCTCTTCAACTCCAAGACTGTAATTATGCTAAAACGGGATCTAGCAGCAGTGAATATAAAGAGATGCCTTGGAATATCTTTCCTACACTAAACAACTTTATGGTTGAAAGGAAGCAATTACAGAGAACAAAATGAGGCTAAGTAAAAACTGCATAACTTTTCAACTTTTCCAACTTGAGTATTAACAGTATTATGCTGACCTCAAATAGTCTGCTTTTCTCTCCCATAATTATTTTGATTTCCTGCCTGATTTTCAGATCAAATGGAAATCATTTTTAAAGTTATCTCCTTCCTGTTCAACTTCAATAAGCTTCCTAGATTGGCTAATATCAGTTATTCTTTTTTATGAAACATTATCCCAGCCATCAAGAGCTGATGAAATATTTCTTATCTAAATAAGTCCTTTGCTATTTGATGAAGTATCTTTACCTTTTTAAATTGTCATCATCTAACTGAGAAGGGCCACCTGCAGATCGGACAGGTATAAAAACAGCAGAACCATGGGGCCGGGGAG
>PVIR01041114.1:0-12800 GCA_004026965.1 Petromus typicus
GATACCGCAGACCGGATGATTTTACCTCAACCTAATACATGCCACTTTTGGCTTCTTGTTGGTTAAAAGGTCAAAGCCCACAGTTGCCCACTCCGCTTGGCGTATAGGTCCGTTTGGGGTGGAGCTTAGTTCCTGACACTCCTGGGCCTTCATGCAGAGCCTGGGTTTGGAGCTGTTTTCGTGGAGAAGCTGGGTCACCTGTGATGGCCTTGCCGTCTGAGCAGGAGGTGCTGTGTCGCTCTGGGGACATGAGCTACGATAGACCTGAGATTAAGACGAAGGCAGCACGCGGTAGGCCAGAGCCGTGCTGATGTCCCTCTCCCCTCGCACCCCACTCTGCGGTCACAGCTGGGGAAGTGTACCAAAGGCAGCGGAGCTCCTGGCTCTTTAGTGGTCCAGCTGCACTCAGAGAGCAGGGCCTTTGTGGGTAGTTCTGTGATGTGGCTCCAGCAGATATGTGTGGAAACCCACCCAAGAGCCTGCTTTCCCCACTCTTACAAAAACTTCAGAAGCACTTAATTCCTTTGGCTTTTTAACAAGGGGCTTTCTATTACTTGAGATCAAACTCTGGAATAAACAAGGGAACTGAAAGTTTCCTTCATTTTTAGAGATACTTTATGTAGACTCAGGATCTGTGTCCTCTGAAGCTATTCTAAAGTTTTGTTTTTTTTTTTTTAAATTCGAGACAGGGTCTCACTTTGTACTTTAGGTGGCCCTGAGCTCACTAGCCCAGGTGAGTCTGGACCTCACAGAAGTCCTCCTGCCTCTGCCTCCCCAGTGCTGGCATTACTGGCATGAGTCACCACACCTGGCACTGTGGTGTGTGGTTACCAGGGATCGAACTCTGGACCTTGGGCTTGCAAGGCAGATGGGGAAACTACTGAGCTAAATCCCTAGCCCACCATTCCAAAGATTTTAAAGGAAAAGGAAAATAGAAACTTTCAGTGAAGCAGAATTTGAGTACATGGTACACCCTGACAGTGTAGAGGATCAAAGCTAGAAAGGAGAAAAAACTCTCAGCCCAGAGCGAGTTAAAAAGATTACTGGCATAAATTCCCAAGCTTTGGGCAAAATAGTGTAATTTTTCTGCTAAGCTGCAACGTTATGTTTAGTTAGCTGTCTAGATTTTGATCCTTGATATTCTTCTTTAAGTAAAGTAGCAGCTTTTTAGAAAATGGATATTTCTATACTTAGAACAGAAATACTCACTGTAGGACTACAGTATACTATATTGTCAACCTGGGTGCTCTTAGAATTGCTTTTGAGTAGTTCATAAAAGGACAAAAATGCATCTCTGAGGAGTAACTGCTAGAAGATCAGCAGTGACAAACTGAAAACAATGGTAAAACTAGAATTTGCTCATGATGATACTTGAAGACAAAGATTAATTGCATCATGTCAAGAACCTAAGATTTCACCCATTTGCAAAATAATAAGCTTCATGAGGCTGTCAGAAGACACAGACTCCTGAGTCAGAGCTGAAGACTGTGTTCCTGACAGCAGAGCCGTGGCCCATTCTCTTTCTGTTTGTGTAGGCTCCCACACTCTCCTTCTGTTTACGTAGGCTCTCAGTGCTGCTCAGGTCCCACCGAGAAATGCTGGGCACAGACACACTTTGCTTGAGGAACTTGGGGGTGAGGAAGGCTTTAGCCTTAAAGGGACTGCTAGGGAACTCTCCTAACTTCTGCCTTAGTCCACATTGCCTTAATTACCTTGGTAGATAACAAATCTACCCTCTGTTCCTGGGGAGACCCTTATGTCTATTTCCACATCTGTCTGCTCTACTATTCTCTTTGAGGAATGTTTCCAAGCAGAAGTTAATACAAGGTATGAAAAGATATCATGGAGAATTACCTTTCAAAAAGTCACACCTGAAAATCTGTGTGAGGTGGCATAAAGTTGAAAAGCTCAACCTAGCCTAGGGTAACATATTTTGTCTGAGGATAGAACCCAGGGGAACTTTACCACTCACCTGCAACCCCAGTGCTTTTGGAAAGTATTTTGTCTCCTTAATTTACCCAGGCCGAGACCACCAGCTCAATCTTCCTGCTTTGAAGCTAGGATTATCACACCAGGCCTGGCAGGATTCTTTGCTTTCTTTGATTTATAGAGTCTTTTCTCTCTCTGGCAGTTCAATCTTTGTTTTAAGGTTTTGTCTTATGTCCGCTGTGTTGTTATTGTGGGAATATGGAGTTTCAGGTTAAAAGGATTAGGAATAGATTTAAGTGAATTCAAATTCCAGAGTACTGACGGTTATTGTACCTAGAAACTGACCTACTCAAATAATTAACAATTCTCACCAGAAATGTAGGAGTTTATATCCTGACAGAAAAACTATACCTAAGAGCAGGGAGACGTGACTTTGGAGTTTCACAAAAGTTAATGTGGTTAATCTGGGATGGAAGCCGGGAGGGAGTATAATGTACCCAGTGAGGATGACCAAGTGTGCTTTTGTTCTTGGAAGAATCATCCATCACTCTGACACTTCACACCCATTAACGTCTATGCCACTGTTTGAATTTCTAGAGGCCTAAAAACTCTGCATATCCTTTAGGGGGATCCTTTCTGTTTTTGTTTTATTTAATCATTATCATTTCCATAGTCTTTGCTATTATAGGAACTTTATATAGACTGATTGTGTCTGTTGTGATTTTTCATTTTTAAAGGTCGATGCCGTTGTGCTCTGCTATCCATTCTCGGTGCCAAGCTGTGATTTGCGTACTGTACATTTCTCAGTACTTTGTATCTCCATGTCCTTCTTCATCCAATACACGTTCATCCCCCTCCTCACCAGGACACAGGATCATCTCTGAGATGCTTCGTCACCCTGGGTTTCCAGAGAAATAGCTGGAACAAAGAAAGAGTAATGTCATTTAGGCTGATTCCTGCCGATCTGCGAGGGGATCTCAGGACGCACATCCCCTAGGGAGCTGGAATCATGAGTACTTCCATGGCATCTCAAGCTGCAAGCCCTGTAGACGTAAGAGTCACATGATCAGTAATCTTGATGAAAGGTAGGCAGCGTGTGTCTCAAATAAGAATAATTCCAAACTCAAGGAATACTAAGGTAGTGTCAGTATAGTGGACCTCCTCCATTTTTCCTGTTGTATCATTTTCCTGACTTTTAAGACAGAATGCATTTTCTGTTTTTAGATGATGATAATGCGATTTCTACTTTCTACTGAGAGTCATGATTTTGTTTAGGAGCAAAGTTACTCCTACAGAGTTATGAAGAAGGTATAGTTGAGAGCCAGCAGAGAAACGACCTCAATTTCAAGATTACCTCATTTCTACAAAACTCCAAAATATAAAAATATAACTTTGAAAAAAATAATATCTAACCTCATAAACAAAAGTTTTCTTCAGTTTTTCACGTATTTTGTAGGCAGAGAAAGAGACTGTGTAAACATATGCAAATATTCTCATAAAATCCATAGAACTGATTGTGTTACTCATGCGCTGCAGTGGTTAAATATAAAAGGATGTGTGTGCTGACGTACGTACACTGACACAGGCCACTGAGAGGGGACAGAACTGTGGTCAAAGCCTAACCCTGGGGCTGAGACTGGTGAAATTGATCCCATTGCTCACCGCACCACAAAACATTACATACATGAATCTGTATTTCCTTGTCTTAAATGAATGTTATTTCTTTTCAAAGAGGAATAAGTACTTATTGGTTGCTGTAATTATTAGATGAATAAGTCTATGTCAGGCAATCGGGACAGTTTTGGGATTATATATCTTCATCGACTATTTCTGCATCTCTACAAGAAGTTTGGTAATGAATGAAAAATATAGCAAGAAGAGTCAGGATGTCTGTGCTGCAAAACAGATTTGGCTTCTGACTATGACCATATGCTTTTTATATTTCCTATCAAATTCATTTTTATAGCAATTAGATATTTAATTTAAATTGAAGGGACTCAAAATAAGTCAGCACAACAGTCCAGAATTTCAAATCCAAACTGTGCTTACTTGCCCAATGACAGAAAAAGTGGATCATAGGTTTCATGTTTATATTTTGAACATTTGGTCATGTTTTGTAATAATACTGAATATTGAAAAAATGGACTCAGTGTTGAAAATTATTTGTAACAAAAGCATTTTTCTCTAGTAGTCCACAAAATTTTCATAAAATATTCTGTTTTCATATTAGCTGTTTTTTGTATCACACATATTTAAGATTTTCCCCATATAAGTCACATATTCAATTATCAGTTTGATTTTTTAGAGCGTCTACTACTTTTAATCTATGATAGTACAATATCTTTGAACCTAAATACTAATATTGAGGTCAAAAGCATTTGGACATGTAAATAGAGACAATATAAGATCAAGCTTGATGGCATTACGAGAGGTTCCAGAGGCACTGTAGTCCAGTAAGATGTGGAATCCTGGTGTTTATAAGAGGACACAATATCAAGTTTGTGGTGCCTTGGAGAAGGAAAGAAAATTCACTAGTTCCAGTTCCCAGGGTTGGCGTTTCCCACACATATTCAGTAATGTGAATATGGGGAGAGAATGGAATTATCTAAATTTGAAAAGCAGAAAGAGTTGATGTAGAAGTGTTGGAAGCCTCTGGAGAAGCTCCACACTGGGGGCCTTTCCCCCAGAAGACCTGAGATAGTTGTCATTGTCAGGGGAAGGAGCGAACAGAGTCAGCCTGGTAAAAAGCTAAAAGCTAAGATATTCTCATTCTTGACTGAAAGTTTATTATCTCACCATTTTGTGATTCAAGCCATCTGTTTAATTGTCATTATGTCTCCCTTTGGTTTTACAAAAGCATTAGAACAACTTGTCCTAACCTAATCATATATTTCAAGACTTCTTTATTGCCATCTTTGCATTAGCATAAAACACTCTGTAATGGGACTCTGTCTGCCAAATATCTCTGCCTTTTCTTCACTCTCAGGCCCTTGACATTTTATCGAGTAGTGCAGAGGAAATGTCTTTGCCTCTTGAGGTAGGAAGCCAGGTGCTACATGACCAAGTTTCTTTCAAATGGCTTTATCCAAATGCAGTTGGCAGTCAGCTGACAGGAAGTAGGCTCTGGACAGGTCATCCTGGTGGGGACACTCATGTGCCCAGTCCCCATCTTTATTCCCAAGGGAACAGTGGGTGAGGATTCAGTGTGGTAGGAACTGTGTATTTCTTAATTTTTTCATTTGGTTAATGGTTAAAAATAGGAGTTCAAAATAATGAAATAGGATTCATTGTGGAGTGAAAGAAGTGACTTCAATCACTTTCCAAGGGTTAGCTAAAAGTCATTTTTATAAGCAATACATGTGAGTTATGAGGTTGATATTTCATTTTATTTACAAGTTAAAAATTGCTCAGTGCCTTATGTGCTTCAGAATTCTCTTATTTCCACCTTGACTGAGGCTTTATGCCTTGAAACTCTGTCCTTTCCTTAGTCATAGCAAAGCAAATGAAGCACAATATACCTAGGGAGTTGTGTTACGGTGACAGTGAATGAGCAGGGCTAAGGTGAGTCCCACTGCAGACCACTGCTTTATGAGATACGAAGCATTCTGGGGCTCCCAGGAGCATGGACTCCTATGTAAGTTAAATGGCAACACTGACTGTATGATCTGAAAGTTTTTCCTGAATTTGGAACACGTATCAGAGTATTGGATTTTCTGATTGGTTCTTTTAGGTGCCTGTCCAGAGTCACATTAGTTGTAAGCTGAGCATATATATATTTTACATCCCAATATACTTTATTATTATGAAAACAAGAATTCTGTTCACTAATGAGACTTTTTCCACCTATGTGAAAATAAGAGAGGAGAGATTGGAATGATATTGTTGGGGTGATATCGTTTGGATGATATTGTTGGGGTGATATCGTTTGGATGATATTGTTGGGGTGATATTGTTTGGATGATATTGTTGGGGTGATATCGTTTGGATGATATTGTTGGGGTGATATCGTTTGGATGATATTGTTGGGGTGATATTGTTTGGATGATATTGTTGGGGTGATATTGTTTGGTTGCCAAAGACAAGCTGAACGTGGTGTTTAACACATTGAACTGAAAAAACTCCCTGACAATCAGTGTCTTTCTCATCTGTATGTTTTGTCTCAGTTTTGGTCCCCTTTCTCTTCTGAAGTACAAAGTCATGTACTGCGTTTGCTGATCGACCTGAAGACTGTGTCCCCATGTTACTTTCAGTCTTCATTCTGAAACTGTACTAGCTAGGATGGACTAACCACCATATACAAGAGTGAAAATAAAACATTACGCTTACAGCCCAGAAGAACTCTGTCTAGGCCATTGTTTGTTTCAGGGTCTATTTATTTCCTTCAAACATCACTTGCTCCCTGTCTACAACTGTCTACGCCCTTCTTTTGTCCTCCCTTAAAGAGAGATTTTAAGCCTCAATCATTTGGCTCTCCACGGGGTTTAACAGCTACTGAGGCTCCCCAGCACTTGTGTATTAATAAATTTCTATGCCTCTTTTCCTGTTACTCTGTCTATTGTCACTCTATATTTGCAAACTCAGTTACCAAATGTTCACAGGGAAAGTTTGAACTTTCCTACCGTCACGTAGACCCTGCACAAATGCAAACACCATGAAAAGTTCTCTAGTGGGAAGATCTGTGACACTGTCGATATGGTGAATCCAAATGCCTTCTCTTCAGCCAGTCAGCTCCTTTACCTAATAGTAAATAGGGAAGGGAAAAGAGATGGAAAAAAAAAAGAATTGAAGGAAAAAATGGAAATGGAGTTTTGCATATAGGAAGGGGACCAAGAATTGGAAGAAGTGGGGAAGGTAAGAAGAAAAAAGTAATTAAGATATGTTATGTACATGTAGCAGCTTCCTACATAACTGTTATCATTACGGTGGCTACCCTATGAAGCAGACCCTCAAGTTATAACTGGCCTGACATAACAATTTAGGTTAGAAGAATTTTCATTTTAACTTATGACCAAAGTCTTCATATATGACCTGAATGTCACCCATGTGGGCTTCCAGATGGCCCCAGATACAGATTTAATCCTTAAAGAGTTCTGGAAGGAACATTACATCATCCTTCCCCATGCTGACTAACAAAGAAATCCTGGGCCAATGTCTCTCTAAGGTCCCTGAGATCTGCCTATATATGAGAGAGAGACTTTGGAAGCTGTTAAAGGAACCTGAGCTTTCTTTGACCAGTTTGAGTTAGGATCAGCCCACAGGGGCTGATTGAGTTCATAAGTCAAAGGCCCATTCTACCAAGAAGTCAAGGATTTCCTTTTAAAATATTTCTAACCCATAAGAATTTAGATAACTTGACATCATAGTAGATTGTTTTATTTCTTTTCTTTTGGAAACTGACCAGAATAGCTGAATCAAATAAGTTGTAGATATGGCTCAGGTGTCTCCCTAGTGAAATATGGAATCTGAAAGAATAGTTTTCCTATATGAAAGAGGTTTGGTGATAAGTGAAGATAGAGCTGATCATAACAGCGATATCTGATTCTATTTCAACATCATTAGCGATGGAGAAAAGACATGAGCTACATGTCTAAATACTTTCACAACTGTCAGAGAAGACAGTCTTTCAAGAATGCCTAGGGAAGGAGCAGCATGCTACCAGTGTGACTTGCTCTTTCTCCATGCTAGGAGCCAGCTGTGTTTACCACAGTGACCAGGGGACATTCCTGGTTGTCTTCGGCTATTAGGACAAAAGCTGGGACAGAAGCTGGGATGTCTGAGCTAACCACTGTTCAGTGGTTAGCATTACATTCTGCTCAGTTTCAATATCAGCTTGAAATGTCTTTGGTAATTACTACACACTGATTAAACGAATACTTTATAAAATGCAAGGTTCACATAGGAGAGACATTCAAATTTTTGAGCCCTAGGTGGCAGAGAAATAAAACACTATGTTGAATAGACAGGATAATAGTCTAGTGGAGAAACTTAAAAATCAAGCAGGACAGTAGAAAAATGCTATCCATATATTAGACAAATGCATACATTAATTTACATTGTTATTCATATATTTTTAATGTAGGAAGTATAAAGTATACTAGTTTTAAAGCACTTATGACATATTACCAAATTCATGTGGAAATAGGAAAAATAAAATCACATCTATATAACTAGAAAAAGAAGTTTTATTTTCTTTCAAGAGTTTAGAAAAAGGGAAAACATAAAATGTCAAATAAAATTTTCACTAAAAAGGTTAAAGGGGACCAAAAGATGCAGGGAGAGAGGAGACTAGGTAGAGGGAGGAAAAGTGAAATGAATTATGATGTGTTGTGTACATGTACCAGCTGCCCACAAGGAATGTAATCACACTGCAAACACAAACTAATAAAACATTTTAAAAGATATTTAAAGTGGAAAAAGGATAAGTAAAGGTTTTTAAGAGCAAAAGCTGATCTTCATTACAACTTCAACTAGTTAGAAAATGAGAAACTAAAGATGATATTGAGACCCATGTTATAACAGCAAAAAACAGTAATTTTTAAATATAAGTTTAGAATTAGCAGTAGTATTCTAGTACAGCAATAATAAACTGACTGAAAAAGGAATTTGGAAAATACCATTCATAATAGCATTAAGAAAAGTGAAATACTTAGAAGACTTACATTTAGGATATATAAAAAACTCAAAAAAGTAGATCCCTAAAATAAGTATGATTCAGTAAAAAAAAAAAATGGGCAACTGAAATGAATAGACACTTCTCAGAAGTGAAGTGTAAGAAATTCATGAAAAACTATTCAACAGGTTTTGGAGAAATGGAAATTGAAGCATTTAGATTTAATCAATCAGAAAAATGGCTATCACCAAGAAATCAAGTGATAACAAATGTTGGCTAGGCCGCAGGGAAAGAGTTAGCCTGCTAAGTTGTTGCTGAATATGTAAACTAGTATCACCATGATGGAAATCAGAGTAGAGCTTCCTAAAAAATCTAAAACCAAAAATTCTATGAAACCCAGCTCTTCTCATTTAGATCTCTTTTCCCCAAAATTTAAAAAGATCATATCACATCTGCATACCCATATTTACAGTAGCACAATTCATAATAGCCAAACCTCAGAAACAGCCTTTGTGTGTTGAGAGATGAACGGATAACAAAAATGTATTCAAATACAGCAAGAACTACTCTGTCATAACGAAGCATAAACTTGAGTCATTCATAGGAAAATGGATATATTCTGAGACCATAACGTCAAGTGAAATAAATCAGACCCACAAGTCTAAATATCTCATGATTTCTCCTATATGAGAAACCCAAAATCAATATAAACAGCAAAATACAAGATAGATAGTAAGAAACAGGGAGACAGATCTTCTGCCAGTTGGAAGAGGATTGAGAGATGGAGAAAGCACAAAGGGAGGGAGAGGAGACCCAGTGAACAGACCCAGTCACACGGAGAAATTTCCCGGATAAAAGGAGAATTTCTGCCTTGCACCCAGACCTGCTTCTAGAACTGTTTCTCAAAATAATCAGCTGACAGTAATCCTTTCTCTTAAAGTCATACAAACATAGTGGTGGCATATTCTGGTTGTCTCCCAGGGAACATAAAATATTAATGTAAGATTTTATTAAAGAACATTTTTGGAGAGGTAAACAAAAATAGCTTACATATGAGCAATCAAAGTACAGTAACTTAGAACAAAAGTGATTTTCATGAGAATTCTTTAAAATCCTTCAAAAGAGAAGGAGAAGTATTTGTTTGCACAATTGAAATGCTTTTACTTCAATAAATTTTGATAGCTTCTTTAAGATGATATGCCAGTTACGTGATCAATATAAGAAGCTCTTATTAGAGGAATTAATCAACATTCATGTAATTGTACATATTATTTTGGTAGGTTAGGGAGGGAATGATATGAAATAAAGATAGTTTTTATTTTGGCATACCAAAGTTCATTTCCTATTCTGTTATATTTTAGAGTGAGTGACTATGATTTTAGGTTAATTTTTTTTGAGATTATACTTTTTCATATTGATAAAATCTTTCCAATCAATGAATACAGGTAAAATATGTAAAATAAGTAGCACCGGATCAATGCAAAGCATTAACTATTTTGCTTCTTTCTTATAAATTTCACATCTTCTCTCTGCTTTTCAAAATCTGGATGTGTCTTACAGGTGGAAGAAAGAAATTTCTCGGCCACCAGGGCAAGGAGTAAGTTCCCATTGTCTCTGCATGTGGAAACTCTGCTTTTCATTGAGGTTCCTGTTCATTTGATTGTCACTGCAGTTGAGACACTTACCCTGATAACTCCACAGGCAATTGAATTTTAAGTTAATTCTGGATTCTTAATCTTTGCTTAAACTGTCTTTGAAAAGATTGCTTTGTGGTTTAGCATTGAAATGCAAAGTTACATTGTGTAGAGAAGATTGCCTGTCATGAGACAGAAGAGACTGCCAAATCTCAAAATAGAGCACAGAAATTTTCAAAGCTAGGAGAGGTTGAAGTAATTGATTAGTGTGTCAGAAAGAAGGATATCACTCAGGTGTCCATCAGTGATTTGTCACAAACATCCAGGTGACTAAAGAGAGCTGCTTATCTTCCACTGGTATATATTCAGTTGTATATAAAAATTGAGATAGTCTAATAGGAATTGTAGTGGGGGCAGAGTTTTTCAGTATTCCTTATTAAGACAGAAATGAGGTGAAGAGTAGGAATTGCTCTGTATGAAAATTTATAGTCTCCATGAATCTTATATGTTCACCTTAAATATATAAAAATGAGTTTTCTATTATTGTAAGCCAGGCACCTTACAATATTAATTCATTTAATCACAAATTAACTATCTAGCTTACAAATATTAGCGCATTTAATTATCTTAACAAAACTATGTGGTAAGAAATTCTGTTCCCTTCATTTTACCAAAGAGAAAGTGGAGACATAGGAAAGTTAAGTGAATAAAGAGGCAGTAGAGTTAGTGAGCGTCCTAAGTCTGGGCTCCTCGCCACAAATCTCTTCTGTCTTTGAACTTTTGTATGAAGAAATCTTAGTGTAGGTTTTTGTCCTGAGCAGACTTTGTATTAACTGGTATTAACTGGTTTAAATCTCACGCAAGCTCAGGAGGTGGTTATGAGAGTTTGGGTCCACAGAGAGGCGCGTTGTCTAATGAGGCTGGGATTTCTACTCAGGAGGCCCGGCCTCAAAGCACACACATGTGGCTTCTCTTAACCGTCAGGCACTGGGCTCTGAGTTGCAAACAATGCTTTCTGGAGAATTTAAGTAATTCAGGATGTAATACAATTTGGTACTCAATCGCTTCCTAGTCCTTTTAGCTACAGGCATTTATTTCTGATGCATATAAAAAATCACTTCTGAAAGCAGGGCGTGGGAAGAGGTGGATGGAAGCGTCTCTGTGAACGCACGGAGCTGATGTTGACACAGTCCTCTTAAAAACACGCAGAAACCATCTCTTCCTTTGTTATCTCCTTTTCTGCTTTTGCTCATTTATTCCTCAGAAAGCACCAGGCTATTGTACTGAAATCACAATGAAAACTCCAAATTTCAGTGGAGTTGAACACAGCAAAGATTTATTTATTGCTCTTTATCACAATTCAGTGAAGGCTGGGACCAAATTTTTCTGGTACTAGCCTGAATTTGCTTTTTTGTTCCTGAAGAATATTTATTAATTTTGTCATCATTTGCCAGCTGGAGAGGTCAGGAGATTTTGTGACCAATGAGTCCTTAAGGTCTTTGTGTTTTGGCAGCGTTTTCTTCATCTTCTCTCACATTTTCATTGCACAAGGCAAGAAGACAGTGAGGGATACCTCTGGTGCTCTGCTTGGTAATCTGTTTAGCTAAAACTCCCTGTTCATTCAGGCACATTTTTTACCTTCACATTACAGAAAGATAATTGCTCCCTAAACTTTCTGCTCTGTCAAAAAATAACATCTTTTTTATTTTCCAGTAAAATTGTCCTCACATTTCCTGAAGCCCTCATCCATAATGGGAGGCCAGGACATTTCAAGCAATTTCTGCCTTGTGCATCAACCATTTACTAGCTCTTCCTCAAAGTTCTCCCAGTTTTCACTCACTTTATGGTTTCAAAGCCACTTCTACATTTTTAGTTTTTTTTTAAATAACAGGACCCTGTTGTAGGGACCAAAATATTATGAATTTTGTTGCACAGTTAATTACTGAAAACTGAACACATCGATGTTGTGTGGAACAGGAATCAGAGTTCCAGACATCATGTTAGTTTCGCTGCCATCCGGAGGTCTGGCCGTGGTTGGACAATTCACTTGACCCATTATGGGTCACAGACCTGCTGATGATCATAAGGAGACTGCGGACTATTGCCACATGCCCTTCGCTATATCATTAACTGGCTTCACAACAGAGAAATTTGGCTTCCCATACAATGAATGATATGAGAGGCTGTGTGGAACACCACAGTGTGTTTTATAGTCTAGCCCCAGATGTCACACAGTTATTTCTGTGCTACCCTGCTGGTCTCGGGGGTCAGCTGTACTCACTGTGGGTGAGAACTATAGAGCCTTGGGTAGCAGGAGGTGAGAATCCATCAGGGTGTCTTGGAGAACAGCTCCTGCCAAGGAGGTTAACAAAATACTAAAGGATGATACTGGAATTTATGAATGTGACAGCAAAGGTTTATAGGGAGAGGTGTAGTTGTGGAGGAAGAGGTGATGTGTTCCACAACTACTGTAATGCTATCTGTGGGGTGTTTGAGATGAATCATTGCTTAAAAGAGTGGCTATTCAGTATCCAAATGGAAATTTTTAAAAACCTTCAGAAAAGAGGAGAGGGTATTTAGATTTAGTTTTTTAAGAAAATCTAAGACCTGTTAAAGATTTTTCGTAC